>OU611760.1:10600505-10675505 GCA_914767535.2 Dunaliella primolecta | reverse complement strand
GGAGGAGAGCAGGTGAAAAGGGAAAGAAAAGACTGCGCCAGCCAAAAGGCTGCGTGCGTTTAGGGAAGGGATTTAGGTTTCCTATCTGGCAAGCTTGCAAGCAGCAGGTGTGCACTGGTCAAGAGGTTTCAAGGCTGGCAGGAGCAGGTGTGCAATGGTCAAGAGGTTTCAAGGCTTGCAAGGAGCAGGTGTGCAATGGTCAAGGGGTTTGAGGGCTGGAGGTGCAGGGCTTGGCCCTGTGTGTGCACACTAGTGAGAGGTGAGTGCAGCCCGCAGCAGGAAGTGCAAGCCAACAATGGATTTCAGGCAGTGTCAATGGAGTCCTGACAGAGTTTGAGGGGGTCTGACAGTTGTCATGGGCTTCAGACAGTGTTGCCAGGGGGGGGGGGAGTGCTCCCCATTAAGTTTCAACAGTGTGCCCAAGTGAAGTCTGGACAGAGCGCCCAGGCTTTGACCGTGTGCCCATGTTGCCCAAGTGAGTCCTAAAAGCTTGATTTCTGACATCTTGACAGCGCACCCAGGCCTTGACCGTGTGCCCATGTTGCCCAAGTGAGTCCTAAAAGCTTGATTTCTGACATCTTGGCAGCGCACCCAGGCCTTGACCGTGTGCCCATGATGCCCAAGTAAGTCCTAAAAGCTTGGTTTCTGACATCTTGGCAGCGCACCCAGGCTTTGACCGTGTGCCCATGTGGCCCAAGTGAGTCCTAAAAGCTTGATTTCTGACATCTTGACAGCGCACCCAGACCTCAACCGTGCACACGTGTTGCCTGAGGGTGCGTTCAGTGGCGGCTTGACAGCCAGAGCTCTGGGTTCATGTGCCTGTGCTGCACATCATCAAAATCTTGAACTGTGTGTCTGCAAATAGCTTTTGGCAGTGTTGCACGTCAAAACCTTTAACAGTGTGTCTGCTTAGACATTTTGGCAGTGTTGCCGAGACCTGGAACGATGTGTCTGTTCAAAGCTTTTTGCAGTGTTGCACACCAAGACCTTAATGATGTGCCTGCTAAAACCTTTTAACAGTGTTGCACATCATAATCTTAACAGCGTGCTCACTACAACCTTTTGATGGTGCGCCCAAATCACGCCTGCGTGCCCTTGCTGTGTTGGTGTTACTGTGTCGGTGTCAGCGCAGACAGACCTTGCTGATGATGGTCGTCATCCCGCAGCAAATCAACGGCAACACCCCTTTTAAGCATATCTTTTCTACTTCACTACGTTTCTGCTCCACTACAATTCTGCTTCGCAACAGTTCTGCTCTGCGCTCTGACCGCAGCCTGAGGCCATGGCGCTGTAGCATATAATCCCTTTTCCGCTGCACACACTGAACCATACGTCTGAGCGCTCAACTTTGCTTCACATTGCAGTTCCGTTTTGCGCCCGCTCCCCAGCCGAAGTCTATGGCGCCGCTGCAGATGAGCCCTGTTCCACTGCCACACATGCACCATAATCAGAAGCACCTGTTTCCACTTTGCCACACAGTTCTGCTTTGCTCCCGAACATCAGCCTCCGTCATTGGTGCTGCTGTAGGTGATCCCCGTCCCACTCCACACACATGCACCATACCCATAAGCACCTATTTCCACCTCCCCACGCAGTTCCGCTTTGCGCCCGCTCCCCAGCCAGAGGGCAAGGCGCTGCTGCAGATGATCCCCGCCCCAGGTGTGCTCAAGGCCACCCTGCGTCACCGCTCCTTTGACGATGAGGTCGCACAGGAGAGCAGCAAGAGTGCAGAAGCAGAGAGTGGTGATGAGAAGGACGGGCAAGGGGATGATGATGATGATGATACAGAGAGGGTGGGAGACCACAGGCATGACGGTGAGGGCGATGAGGAGGGTGCCGTGCAGGAGAGCGTGGCGGAAAGGCGGCTGTCTGGGCAGACGGAGGGCAGCATGAGGACGAAGGCCAAGGAGGTGGAGGTGGGTTGTGTGTGTGCGTGCGTGTTTGTGTGTGTGTGCGTGCGTGTTTGTGTGTGTGTGTGTGCGTGTGCGTGTGTGTTGTGTTTGTATTCAATGTCGTTCAGAGTGTCATTTAAGTTGGATTGATTTTTTTGTTGATAACTCGTTACAATTTAAGGTCTGGGATTGCCGACTTGTGTGCACTTCCTCAGATCGTGTGGTGAGATCAACGTGCATGAAGGCACAATGTGCGTGCAACCAGTGCTTGTGCCAGTGCGTTTGCCAGAGGGAATGCCAGAGGGACGAGGAGGCAAGTAGAGATTGATTGACATGCTCAGGGATGGTTGGGATGAGCCATGCATGCTAAAGTGGAGTCTGTTGCACGCTTGATGGCCCAAGGGTTGTGGGTTAAGCGCAGGCGTTAACAGTAATTTAAGCATCCGTGCTCCCGCTGGCCATATGTGTACATTGGAACAGCAAGCCGATTTCTCGCATCAAAAGCCTTGCACCTCAACCTTGCTCCATGTCGTTTCCTGCGCGCAAGTGGTGCCATGCGCATGCATTAATGTCAAGCGGCGAAAAACCTTTTGCTCCGTGTTGCTCTTCATACGCGCATGCATACATGTGTGGATGCATGTGCATGGCATCACTTGCGCGCATGAAGCAACATGGAGCAAGGTTATTGGCGCAAGACACATCAATGCATGCGCATGGCATCACTTGCGCGCATGAAGCAACATGGAGCAAGGTTATTGGCGCAAGACACATCAATGCATGCGCATGGCATCACGTGCATGAAGCAACATGGAGCAAGGTTCTGACGCAAGACACATCAATGCATGTGCATGGCATCACATACGCGCATAAAGCAACATGGAGCAAGGTTATTGGCGCAAGACACATCAATGCATGCGCATGGCATCACGCGCATGAAGCAACATGGAGCAAGGTTATTGGCGCAAGACACATCAATGCATGCGCATGGCATCACGCGCATGAAGCAACATGGAGCAAGGTTCTGACGCAAGACACATCAATGCATGTGCATGGCATCACATACGCGCATAAAGCAACATGGAGCAAGGTTATTGACGCAAGACACATCAATGCATGCGCATGGCATCACTTATGCGCATGAAGCAACATGGAGCAAGGTTCTGACGCAAGACACCGATGCATGCGCATGGCAATAAGGCAGGCACAATGGTGCATGCTCACGCCATGTCACTGGAGTGCTTGCACCATCGTGCGCGTGCGTGAAGCAGCATGGAGCAAGATTGTTGGCGATATATTATTAGATGCATGCACATGGCACTGTTGGTGCAAGGCATTGTTGCATGCAGATGGGAAGGTGAGACCCTTAGTAGCTTGCATGAAGGAAGCTCTCCTTGAGGAATGCAGCCTTATGGCTGGTGCAGTCTTTCTTTCTCTCTTCTCTTCACATGGCATCGCCTCAGGTACTTCGGTGCACAGCGAATCGAATGCTTGCATTGGTGCTCTGGCTCCATGTCGCACATGCATGTGTGTGTGTGCATATGTGCATGTGTGCGTGCGCGGATGCAAGCACATGGGATCACTGCAGGCGCTTTGATGCTCGCTCATACCATGGCACGAGGGGCATGCATGCATGGATGAATGCACATGGTCATGCACCACCCTCTACTGGACGATCAGACTGAAATGGTGCACTGTTACACTCTTTCTCACTCTTCCTAAAGAAGAGTGAAGAGAGGGAAGCCTCTCTCCATGCTTGCATGCATGCACCCATGGATGGATGCACCTGGTTTCACTAGCCTTTGTTGGGTTGTTGTCCGCTAGTCTCTAGTGTCAGCTTTGCAGCCCCTGGCATGCCCTCAGCCCTTTGCAACTTGACTTGCTGGGATGTTATCAGCAAAGCTATAGATGTCAGCTGAGGGAAGCAGTGCCAGGGCATGGTCTCAACCTGTATCTTGACGCCAAATGCCTGTGTGCCATGTTGTTAGGGTACATGTGCAAGTACAGTTGCACATGTGGAAGAGAAGAATGGGGAGCAGAGCGAGGATGGCAATAAAGAAGATGAGGGCGATGGTGTCTACCTGTGCTCAGGTTCCTCTGCTTGCCTGCTTGCTACACAGGCACAGAAAGATGAGAAGGGCAAGAGCGAGGACAGCAATGATGAAGATGAGGGCGATGTCGCCAACCTGTTTGATGAATTCTCAAACTCAGGTTCCTGCTTGTCTTCTTGCTGCAGGCACAGAAGAATGAGAAGGGCAAGGGCAAGGACAGCGATGATGAAGATGGGGATGGGGATGGCGAGGATGAGGATGAGGATGACGACGACGATGAGGAGGATGATGATGATAAGGATGATGAGGATGATGGCGATGAGGATGATGATGAAGATGAGGGCGAAGAGGATGATGGAGGCTATGAGGATGACGATCTGGTTGTGGAGTACGACGATGATGAGTTTGGTGAGTTGAAGGGTGCTGGATTCTGGGCTTGAGCCAGGGGTCTTGTTTTGGATAGGGGAGGTGCAGATGGAGGCGACAAGTGTGAGTAAGCCGTCATTGAGCGTGGTAATGAAGGGGGCAGTCATTGGAAGTGTGCTGGATACTGAATGAGAAGCTTTCTTTGGGTTGGGAGAATTGCAAACGGAGGTTATGAAGACAGCAATGCTCCTCACAGAGTGTGATGGCAAGTCCCCGTACAGGGGTTTGCAAGTGTGTTTGGTACCGGCTTTGGAACGGCCAAAACATCAGATGATGATGGACAAGAGTTGCTCTTACCTGCTCTTTTAGGGCGAGGAAGCGTGCAGCCACTGACAGGAACCTATCATCACAGGATGCAAGGGTTACAAGGGTTACAAGGGAAAAAAGGCCTCATCACAGGATGCAACAAAAGCAAAGTCCATGATCACAGGATGCAACAAAAGCAAGACCATGATCACAATATGCAAACAAAAGCAAGACCATGATCACAAGATGCAAACAAAAGCAAGACCATGATCACAAGATGCAAACAAAAGCAAGCAAGCCCACCATCAGAAGATGCAAAGGAACGCAAGCCAAGGGTGATGATGGAGAGCCTGAGGCTAGAAGTGATGATGAGTGGGAGTGTGTTTGATACTGGCTTCGAGTTGATGATGATGATAATGATAATGATGACAATGATGGATCGATGATGCAAAGGAATGCATGCCAAGAAGCTGAAGGACGCAAAAATAGAGGTGATGAGGAAGGAGATGGATTGGTGGAACACAGTGGAGAAAAAGAGGACAAAAGCCACACAGGCAACACAGATGCTCTTCTTTTGATCCAGTGTGTAAAGGATGCTAGATTACTCCACGCTGTATTTCATTAGGGGTGCTGGATGCTTGGGATGGTAAATGAAGCTTCATTTGCAGACCAATGACGAGCCCAGGGTTGGTAAACAGGTGCTGGTCTTCTGGGATGAGGTCCTCTGTTTGTGTAACGCTGAGTGAAGAAGTCTGAAGGGTGGAAGGGTTGGTGAAGGTGGCTGCAGGGTGCGGCCTCGTCAAATCAAGGGTTGGTGAACAAGGCGGCAAGGTGGGGCATTGTCAAAGCAAGGGTTCCTGAAGGAGACTGCCGAGTGAGGCTGTGTTCAAGTGAAGGTTGGTACCGACTTGGTAGGGTAGAGAGTGTTGGCTGCATCGTGGTGTCATAGATTTGATGAGAGTGATCCCATCCCATGAAGGTGGCTTGATCCAGTGCCATGCCATGGTCTCATCAAAAGGTGGCTCGGTGCAGTGGTCCAGTGATAGGTGGTTCAGTGCAGTGGTCCAGTGCCAGGTGGGTCAGTGCAGTTGTCCAGTGCCACGCCATGGTCTCATCAAAAGGTGGCTCGGTGCAGTGGTCCAGTGATAGGTGGTTCAGTGCAGTGGTCCAGTGCCATGCCGTGGTCTCGTCAAAAGGTGGCTCGGTGCAGCATATTGCCATCTTAAAACCATGCCTGCTTCAATGGCCACTGTGCTGCCCTGTCTGTGGGTTGCAAGACATCCTGCAGGCACATATGCAGAGCTGCTTCTTTAACTGGAACCGCACCTGACACTCATGATGCTGTGCTGCTCTGCCTTTCGCGTGCGTAAGGTATGGTAAGGTTGCATCGCTACATCCGCCCACAGGGGCTGCTGGGTGGGAACACACACAAGACCCTGTAACCAGACCTGGCCATGCAAGGCTGGCAAAAGGCCTTGCAAGCAAGAAGCAGAGATCTCAGTGGTGCAGTGTCTCATGGGCGCGCTGCTGCATTCCTTTTGCTTGCCTTTGCAAACACACAGGAGTCTGCAAGCACATGCGCGTGCGCGAGGTCAGTTGCATGTGCATGACTGTGCAAGCACAGATGCAAGCAGACACGCGCTACCATACCTAGAGTTGTGATGCACTGAGAATTATGCATTGCTTTGTGTGTGTGTGTGTGCTCAGGCTCGTATGGCGACGAGGCCCTGGACAGCGAACTGGCGGGCGGGCTGGACGCGCATGTGTTGGAATTCCTGCAGGAGTCCCTGGGTATTGGGGAGGTGCGTGGCAGGAGCCTGCGAGCGGTTGCTTGCCTTTTCAGGTTATATGCAGCAGGACTCACTTTGCGCGTGCTGAATGTGCTATAACTATACTCACATGCTGGATTCGCTTACTCATATGCAATGAGGTACCTTTCAGTTAGCTTGAGATGCATGGTGGCATTGTAGCAGCGTGTGCAGCTACATTGAGGTGCATGTGGTGGCGCTCACATGCGCACTTCCATGGCTGCACTGCGATACACAATGGCAATCCCTTTTCCAGTCAGCTTGAGGTGCATGGTGGCGTGGCAGCAGCGTGTGCAGCTACATTGAGATGCATATGGTGGCGCTCACATGCGCGTACCCATGGCTGCACCGCGATGCAAAGTGGTAAGCAAGTGCACTTGCAGCTATGTCAAAATGATAGGTGGCAATCAATATGTGCATGTTTCGGCGCTCCATTTCTTCAAGCAAAAGGAAGGTCGTGCCTGAGTTACTGGATGGTGACTTTTGCAGGCCCACGGCAGCAGGCTACTGCTTGTGGGTGTGCACATATCCAGGGAGAAACTGCATCGACTCATTTTCTGGCTGAGGGGGGGGGGGGGGGGGCAAGCATCAGGCACACCTGCCTTTTTGAGCCTGGTCACACCTCAAATTGTTGACCATATAAGGGAGGACTTATGACCCAGCTGGTAAGCTGAGCGCTCAGCTTACCAGCTGGGTCATAAGTCCTCCCTTATATGGTCACACCTCAAATTGCGTGTGCAGGAGGTTCACAATCAGCGAAACAACCAAAAGCACAACGCATGCCTGTCTGCCAGCCACACCTCACCAGTCCGCATGAGGGCACGAAGAAGAAGCAACTTAAACTCTTCAATGTCACTATTAGGTTTGCAACACTTCCAAGATCGATTCCCTCTCTGAGTACACATACATGTGCACACACACACACACACACACACACACACACACACACACACACACACACACACACACAGGAGTACGATGCAGAGGCAGTTGACTACGAGGATCCAGAGGAGGGTGGCATGAATGGAAAGGCCCAGCATGAGATACTGTGCACGCCTGAGCGCGATGGCGATACGCACGTGGTGTACTGCAAGAAGCACCAGGCAGACGACCCTCTCACCTTCTTGGAGGTGGAGGTCACAAGTGAGTTATAGTGTGTGCTTGTGTGGACCGTCACAAGCGAGTGAACGTGTGTTCATGATTGTGTATGGGAACTGTGTGAACCGTCAGAAGTGAATAGGAGTGTGTGGAATATCACAAGTTAATACATTAGTGTGAACTTTGCAGGAACCTTTGTTGAGTCCTCTGCTAGCTTGTTAGTGAAGGATGTTTGCTTAGCGCATAGGACCATTTTTGGTCTGGCGTAATCTTCTCTTTCGTTTCTTTCTTTCTTGTGGGAACTATCTTAGGAAAACTCAAGCAGCCCTGCGCCTCTCTGAAATAATATGTGTACAAGTTGTGTGGTGATGTACATCAATATAAATAGCATGACACAGTGTTAAGGTCCTTCATGTACAGGGGGCTGTGGTGGTATGGGATATAGAATGGCAATGTGCATGAGGGAGATGACACCCTGCTTTCTTGAAGCTGGATGAAGTTAGGAAACAGGACTTGCTAGGACTTGCATTGCATTTTACTTTACAATTACAGGTACAATGTTTTTTTTTACTCCCAGTTTGGGAACACCTGAATGACTTAACAAACACAATTGTCAGGAAAGGGTGAAAGGTATCCCCAGTGTGGTCGCACTTGCCAGGAAAGGGGAAAGGTCATCCCAGTGCGGTTACAATTGTTAGGAAAGGGTGAAAGGCCACCCCAATGTGAACTGCAATAGATTTCCTTGTGTGTAGGACAGAACGCTGGTCCAGTTGGGAATCGCTGGTCAGAACAATGGCACAGCAGCACTAAATCCATTGAGAGGTTGCTTGTTTGTACTGCACAAGATCATCACCTCATGGGTAGGATGGGGTCCAATGAACGAGCTGCTTCCTCATGCGTATTCTACCCTTTGTGCTTTGTACCCTTCTCTCTTGACCATGCTCTATGCAGCCTTTAAGGCGTGCGCGTGCGCACACGCGCGCGCGCGCGCGCACACACACACACACACACACACACACACACACACACATAGGTGCACACGTGCTCTGTGCCACACTCTTTGCTATCATTAGTCCTGTTCTTTATCATGCTCTAGTCTGTGATGAGTCCCGCTTTGTGTCGCATCATACACTTGCACCAAAGCACGGCTGCAGGTCGTCATTCCTTTAGGGCATGATCAGGTCTTTTGGCAAGTCTGGGTCTGGCCAATGTGTCTCCTTGATTTATGTAGGGAAAGTATCCTTTGCTTACCTAGTTTTTTTTCTGTGGGCAAGTTCACCATGCCCATTATTTAAATGTACAGCGTTTAAAATGTATGCCATGTCCTTGTTTTGTGCAGGCCCCTGGGCTTAAGCCTCCACTTGTGCGAGGCAAGAAAACTTGCAAGCAAGGCACGTAAGCTTGATGTATCGGGCTTGAGCCTCCACTTGTGCAAGCCAAGAAAACTCGCAAGCAAGGCTCAGGGCACACTCACCTTGCAAACAAGGCTCCAGAGCATAACGTCATGAAGTGTTGATGATCGGTAGCTAATGCTGTTGTGTCGACAATGCTCCTGTGGTTTTATGCACTGAAGTGTATGTATGAGCACAATTGTGTATGTGTGTGTATCCTTGCGTGCATCCTTGTATGTGCTGAAAACAATGCAGCTTCATGCCTGAGCATCTGTGTACAGGTGTGCGCGTCTGCAGCACAAAGTTGGGTTCTGAATTTATTTGTCTGCAGGGCTGTGAGGGTGCTGCTGAAATCGTTGACAGTTGCATAATGTGAAGTTGCCTCAGTGAATGATCAGACGTGCAGAAGAGAGTGAGGGCCTACAGGCGCACAGTTGTTACAGGAACAATGGGCGCAATTGTATGCCGGCATTCAGGTCCAGCGCTTTCCTGCAATTCCTTTGGATCCCATTCATTTGGCTTGCTTTTGAGGGTTGGGCACATGCTTTGTGCACCTAGCCAAGAAGTGACTGCGTCCAAATGTGAAGGCATGTCACCACACCTTCCTGCCCGCTCACTGTCGTTGCTTTCAATTACTCTTGTTTTAAGTGTGTACGACCTAGCCTTACACATGCTGTGATCCATTTGCCATCAGGAGTTGATTACTTTCATGTACTGTGCCCATCGTAACTGTGTAGAGTTGGACCAGTCTACACCTTGATAAACTTTTGAACCAGCCCCTCTTTTGATTTGAAAAACACAGTGCTTTCCTGTCCAGTGACATGTTGTTTCTTGGGGCTGTTGATCCTCGAAGTGAAAGTGATTTTGAAACTCATTTCCTGTGCAAAGCATTTCTCCATGAGATGAAAGCATCCAGCATTTTTCACAGTGACGTTTAAATCTATGCCTGCAAATGTGCTGGTGCTCTTTTCAACTTGGACATAGCTCGTTTCTGGATTCTGTGCAAAAGTGTCTACCTACTATAAAACTTTTGATGCAGTTCCATTGTGAAGTACGCACCTCTCAATCTTCTGTGTTCTAGAAAGGACTTCGAGTCAGCAGTCTGTCTCGTTGCAAAGAGGAATTATAAGAAAGAAAAGACTCTGCAAGCCAAAAGGCTTCGTGCAGCAAAGAAAAGCTCCCTAACTAGCAATCTAGCAAGGATCTCACTGAAGGGCCGTCATTAGCAGCTAGCCTAGGAGAAAATCAGATTAGATTATTCAGTTCAGGGTTGTGCTACTCCTCAACTCTCTGCTACTCCCCATACTGTGCAGTACCGGTGTGAGGGAGGAGTGGGTTAGTAATCTGCTTAGGTCAGTTGGTTGAGGAGTGACCAAGATTGCATCAGGGCGGCTGGAGTTGCGTCTAGCTTGAATAGGAATCATGGGTTTGATCCCAGCACATGCATCAAAAAGAATTATTACCCCCCTTATTTTTTTCCTAGAAAATTTCCTAAGAAATCTAGACTCACATCCAGTCGTCCTGATGCTATACTGATTACTCCCTATAAAGCCAAACCAACTCCTTCTTCTCCTTCTTCCACACGCACACCCCATTATTACGCAGCAGACACAACCCAACATAGAGGACCACACGAGCCAACCGCGTGAGACAGCCCCACCAACTTCATGTAAGCCAGCGGCACGTGCACTTGATCGAAATTAAGTACTGTGAAGACACAAGGCCTGGACAACAGTTAGAGGCGGCACAGTGGCAGCATACAGACCTCAGCAAACTCATTAGTGCTAAAGTTGTGACTCTCCACATTATCCTTCTGGGTGTTCAACACCAAGTTGGTGGGACCTGCTATACTGATCATACCTTGAACCAATTTAAACAATTTGGACTGGACCATCAACGGGCCCATAAACCCATAAGCTTGTTACCACTAGTCGTGCTATGGAAAACAGTAATGCTTCTCACAGCCAGGTTCTGGAGCCGGGTGCTTCCAGTAACCCCCCAGATCCACATTAGCTTTTTCTCCCTTGTAGCTTTGTGGTGGAGGAGACTCACGGCTCTTCTGAGCCAATGTGTCTCGTTTTCCTTAATTGATGTAAGGAGAGTTTCCTCTGCCTACGTAGTTTTTCTTTTCTTTTCTTTGAAGAGGTAGGAAGTTGCAGCACGATTAGAGACTTGCTCAGGAAATTGCAAGTCGTGCTGGGCCAAACGTTTTGTGTTGCCCGCATCCAACTGCATAAGATTGGCCACATGAGGGAAGGGAAGGGATACATAGCTGTACCTGCCTGCGGGGGCAGCTTAGCTGAAGCAAAACGTGCCTGTAACAAAACCAGTCCAATCTAAAACAAAATTAGCTAGAAGCTCAGTCACAGCATTTCAGGCAAGCAGACACCAACTTGGCTAATCCTAGGACATCAGCCTGGTTCATGAAGTCTCTAAGGCGTGATGCACTGCTTGGGGGTGCAGAGCTAAATAGCTGCTGGAACTGAGTGCGCAGTTCTGTTAAATCCTGAGATAAACAATCCAGGATGACGTGCTCTTCGTCTTGAACAGTGTGCCAATCGCATTTGTTGCAAATTCTAAGCTCGTATGGGCACCTATTTCCATGATGCCGTTGAGTTTCCACCCGAAGGTTGTGACCAGAAAGGCGTAGGCATGAAATACTGCGTAATTATTTATGAGGAATATCTTGACGTAGGTAGACTGCATAAGATTGGCCCCATAAGAGCCTTCACTGACTAGTTTCAAAATCATCCTGCAAGCAATATTGTGACGCTCAGTTACCATGTTACGTATGATGGAGCAACTGGCCTATATTGCCGGATATGCTCTTTCTCGTGTGTTTTCTTCAAATATACATGCCACTGGCTGGCTGGTTGGCAACCTTTGTTCATAATAATATTACACTCACCAAAAAATGATGAAAACTGGAGGACCTCAGATCACACAAATGGCCCAGAGCTCCACCCTGGGGCCAATCCTTATTCCCAGAAAAATGTTTTGGCAACCTGCGTGTATTATGCTAACATCCTACATATCAAAAAATAAGTAGGTCATAAATTGTCCTTTTGACACCCCTCGTGCTGGATTTTCTCTAAGGGAAATGGCTGGAATTCTGTACCTCACCAACCAATGGGTCTTTCCACTCCATTTCTTTTGCAATAATTTTCTATTTATGCAAGGACTCTTAATCACTCACACACTTACCTTCACTAGGCGTGCCATTGAAATCAAAAACACTTGACATAACTCTGGTGCCCTTGGGCCGCATGCTTCCAGAAACCCACCTGATCCATACTAGCTTCCCTCTTTTTCTCTGGTGAGGGAGACTTGCAGCTCTTTGAGCCAATGTGTCTCCTTTTCCTCAACTGATGTAGGGAGTGCTTTCACTGCGTAGTTTTTCTTTCGTAATTTTTCTTTCTTTATTTATTTATTTCATTCTTTCTCCTGATCACTCAACGCCACCCATATTGATGCAGTGGGTGGTCGGGTATGGAAATCTGTTTGTCATAAAGTTGGGTTCATATCGCGGGTTATTAAGCATGGCATCATGAGTCATGTGTGTCCCACCCCCAAGTAGAGCCTAAAACCCTAAAGCTGTAGAAACCCAGGCTTGAGAATTGCCAGCTTGGGTACAAATGTGCAGGGAGCATGCAAAAACCTATTTTCAGAGCCGCATTGATGTTATCTTTGTGAAATCCATCCCAGGCAGACAAGCTCACCTTGATCCTTCTAAGATCCCTCCTCAAGACAGAGACACTCATGAGTGATCACCTTGCTGAACTAAATTTTTTTTGAGACACCAACCCCTTCATCACTTTAGGAACTGCAGCGACTCAACATGCTCACACTATAACCAGACTTAAAATCCGCAGCTCAAGGAATTGAAACAGGAACAACAAAGTGACTCTACATATCATCCTGATAGGCGTGGCTGGCACTATTTACAATGAGTATACGATCAAACCTCTTGTCAATTTGGGCCTATCCAAACACAAAGCTAAATCCCTAGCTTCCAAGCTGAGCTGTCATGCCATACAGAGACTAACCACTATCATTAACACCAGACATGCTCTTTGCTTCCTGGGGGCTTCGGGGGGGGGGGGGGGGGGGGGCGCTGGGCGCGCGGAGGTGGATACAAGGAGAAGGAGAGTCCGGGCGTCTCGGGGCATGGCCGACAAACCCGCCCGATCCTCATTGGTTCAGTCCCTTTCCCTCTCCTAGGCTAGCTGTAGCTATTGTAGTTTTGAGGGACCTCTGGTGAGGCCTTTGCTGGCTTGCTAGATAAGGGACCTTTCCTTGATGCACGCAGCTGGACCTGGTTTGCGTAGACTTCTCTTTTTCTTCTCTTTTCTTTTCCAGGCCTCAGATAACCTTTTTCTGGGAAGTTCTCAATAGTGGTTTTGTGTTGATTTTGGGCAGTTCCGAGAGTTTGTTTAGGTTCTGTGTCGGAGCAGAACTTCAGTTCAATGACGTGGACATCTCAGTCTCTTGAATTCACGTGTTCTGGAGAGTGGGTCTCTCTGCCTTTAAGGGGTCGTACAATGATGGCATCAGGGTGGCTCAGTGGTGTTCTGGGGACCCTATCAAAAGAACAGAAATGTGGATTCCGGTTGAGGGGAAAAGTGGTGCATTGGCCCTTAGATGAGAAAAAACTATGTTGGCAGAGGAAGCCTTCTCTATACCAGTTAGGGAAAAGGAGACACAATGGCTCAGAAGAGCCGTGAGTCCCCTCCCCCACAAAGCTATAAAACAAAAAATGCTAACCGGGATCTTTGTAAAACCTCTCCTACCCTTTCCTAATGGGGATCTGGAGGGTCAATGCAAGCACCCGGCTTCAGAACCTGGCTGTAACATAGAGTGTAAAAGGTAATATTGTTTTCAACCCTTAGTATCCCCTTTCCTTCATTTATATTTAGGCTGATTATGCTGTCAAGGCAAACTCTTTTTCTTTCCTTCTTTGCATTATAAATAGGATGCATACGTTTTTGCAAGTGGGGCCCTGTATCAGAACAGAAACATTTGACAGAGCTGTGCAGTCCCATACCTAGCTGTTCCTGCGCTCTCCCTGGCTTTTTCAAGGTTATCAAGAAACAGTGCTAGCCTTCAAATGCTCAGTTGCCTTGCAAAGCAGACATACCCCTAACTGCAGTGTTAAACGCAAGTAAGTGCATACTGCAGTGCATTGTGCAACAAGTGGAGTGCCTTCCAACCTCACCACTGCCCTTGCTCCAGGTCTGCAAGCAACCAGGTCCAGAACCTGGCTGTGAGGAGCACTCTTGTTTACAATTGCACGACCTAACATGGCGTCAAAAGTATTTGCAATCCAGGACTTATAAATGGCATGATGCAGCATGAGAAGGAGCACGCAGGATCAGGCATTTTTCCCTTGGAGTGTGTGAAGGACACAGCACCCCCAAGGCAGCAAGGTCGTGGAGAATTTCAAAATTGGCAAGAATAAAATGACAGTGCATAGCTGAATATCCTGTGTCAATTCACTCCAGTAATCCAATGAATGATGCAGGGCTGACTAACAGAAACAATCCAAGCTTGAGATGTCGTCAACTCCCTTTCTAGGGTCTGAAGGTTGGGAGGATGTGTACACAGGGTAGGATTCACCACACCCAACAGTTTGCAAAACATCCCTGGGGTTGACCACCAAAACTGTGTAGGAGTACCACAAAGCACCAGCAACAGCAAAGGCATTAGTATCTGGGTGCGCATGCGGCTGAGTGCTGTCCTCATGAGGGCTACGTCCCTCACAAGCATGCAACAGAACATATGTGTAATCAAACCTGTAAGCTGTCGTCTGTAACTAAGGCCGTAATATGATAAAAACAACGTCCTCCGTGAACATGCAATAGAACATGTATGATCAAGCAAACAGCCTTGAGTTTGTTCTACAAAGAGACAGAGAGAATGAGACAGAAAGGAGGAGGGTACAACCAGTAAAAACGACGCGCATCACACTGCTTGATAATCATGAACAAGGGCACAGTACGGAGCCCACAATGAGTACACCGGCTCTGACTCTCAAACATCAATCAGTAAAAGCGATGCGCATCACACTGCTTGATGATCATGAGCAGAGGTACTGTACAAATCATCACAGTGAGTACACTGGCTCTGACTCTCAACATCAATCAGTGAAAGCGATGCGCATCACACTGCTTGATGATCATGAGCAGAGGTACTGTACAAATCATCACAATGAGTACACTGGCTTTGACTTCTGAGACATCGGGATGCACAACTTTGGCCTTTTATTCGCTCACAACCAGGAATTGAAACCCAGAACACTGCCTAGAAGCCTCAAATTCTGTTGCCTGCGATGCAACCCTCACATATGCGTGCAGCACCAGGAGTACCGGCATTCGGGTGTGGAAGCCAAGCTGACACGGGCAGCATCAAGAACACCAGTAGCACTTGGATGCAGAGTTCAAGCCAACACGCGTAGCATTAGGAACACCGGCATTTGGATCCGAAGGCCAAGCTGACAAAAGCGCTGCTCCTGACTTGCTGCGGTCCTGGTGGGTGCCTGCTGGTGGTGCAGCTACTTCCCGCGCGCTCCTCACCATGCGCAGCGCTAGCAGCAAGCAGCTGCTCACGCAGAACCGTCTTGAGCTCTCAAGGCGACTGTGCAGATGCCTGAGACACCTTGTCCTGCCATGCATTCCTCAGCATGCGCAGCACCAGCAGCAGCTGCTTGCGCAGGTGCGCATTGGTACCTGCATGGTCTGAGAGTACGTCCCGGCGGTCCGAAAAGGCACGCACCCAGGGCAACGGAGGTGCTGGGGGAGGGCGCAGCAGCCGTAGCCCCTCACACACCTGCTCCATCTCGCGGGGGTTGAAGGTCAGCAGTGTACCAGCAGTGACCTGTGCGTGTAAAGCACAGCAAGGCATTGTTGCCGGGTCAGTGAACTGCACATGAGGAGTACACTTTGCACGCACTGTGCAAACTGCGTGCACTATGCAAATGACGCGTACTATGCAATTTGTGCCACTGTGCAATGGGCACGCACTGTGATTTGCTTGGACTGTACAATCGGCATGCACTGTGCGCTGCAGCATGGGCTGCATAGGCAGTGGCCAGCATGCAAGCGACTTGCGAAAGAAAGAAGACTGCAGCGTGATGCTCAAGCTCTTGTGAGTGGGAGGACAGCTGCGTGCCAGTGGCAAAACCCGTGTGTGTGTATATATATGCGCGCGCACATATACATGTATGTGCATGCTAGAGGGAATAGAGCATGCTCATCAATGGTGCAGATGTAGGATTTCAGCAGGGTGCAAGCAATGAAGTGCTCGTGAGGATTCATAAGCTTGAGACTGTTGCAGGCGATCGGAGGCCATGAGCTCCCGTGCATACATAGTATGAATTCCACAAGGGTTTTTGATTCTGTGCATTCATTAGTTGAACTTCATCGTACCCTTGGGTCTCCTTCCTTAGCATGCATGTGAGCACCATAATACCCAACCGTCTCACTCTTTTCATGTTGCTTTTCATATCACTCCAGGGGACCCTCCAGAGCGTGCATGTGAGCATGTGTGATCAGCTGTAACGGCTAAGACTGATGGAGTGGGCTGATGAAATGGCTGAGACTGATGAAGTGGGCCTCAATGCATTTACACACATCACATGAGCTGCCTGCTGGGTCCATTCCTGTGATGGATCATGATCGATCAAAGATGGATCATCACGCATCACACCCTTTCATGGCACATCTAGATTCCTTGCAAAGAGGAGAGCGGTGCGTCATGCCACATCATCCATACCTAAATAGCAATAGTCATGTTGCTTTTGACATGCTGAGCAACTAGCCTCCCTGAGTCCTCAGCCGTGAGCGCCCAGGCCTCCTGGTATGCTGAGCGGCCCCCTGAGCACCCCCCCCCCCAGCCTCTAGCCCTCTGTGATCAGTCTCTTAGGTGTTTCTTGTACCATGGTGCGTCATACACCCCTCTGGTATCTGAGCCACCAGCCACGCGTGCTGGATACCCCCCTGGTGCGCTGAGCCACCAGCACCATGGTGTGTCATGTAACTCTTCTGGTGCCTGAACCACCAGCCCCACATGCCAACAGCAAAGCATGTCAAATGGCCCCCTGGTACGCTGAGCCACCAGCACCATGAACTGCTTGCTCATTCAAGGAGAGTCCCCAACACTCACAGTTTAGGCCTCATGCTCATCCAATCCACCTGCCGTCCCTTCAGTCTAGTTTCAAGGACACAATCAACAGCCACAATGCAGCCACACTGCAGGGTTCCCATGCACACCAGCCTGCTTACCAGGCATGCGTAGTTAAAAGGAAGCAGTGCCAGGCAAAGTACACCAGCCTGCATACCAGGCAATATACACCAGAGCACCCACCTCAAACCACGTGTCCAGCCAATCGCTGGGCGGAAGCTTTCCATCTGGGCTCATGCGAGCAAAGCCCATCAGCATACTGCTCGCGACGCGTGCACTGCTTCCACCACCACCATTCAGTCCTCCGCCAGCACTGGTGCTGCTGCCGGTGCTACCTCGCCCGATCCCGATGGCGCTGTTGGCGTCCCTCCTGTTGTTGCTGGTGCTGGTCCGGCCCTTGTCCCTGCCCGCAAGTTGTGCTGCGCTGAGCTGCTGCGCTCTGTGCTGCTGCAGCAGCACGTGGCGGCTGGCGGCAGCGTAGGCAGCCACCCACTCGGAGGATGGCAGGATGACGGGGGGAAATGATCCAGCCTGCAGATAGGACATAGAATCAAGGTCGGTCACGAGAAATGGTGAATGTGACAGCTGGCGGCAGCGTAGGCGGCCACCCCCTTGCGATTGCATGAAAGATCACGGTGAGTTGTTAAGCACGATGAGGATGAGGAGGAGGATGGCGGTGGACCCAGGAACAAATGGTCACTGTGGGTGATGATCAATGGTGGTGGAACTTCCTGAGGTTTGCACGTAAGATCATGATGAGTGATAAGCACTGATGATGAAAAAGGATTTTTGAGCTCATGCAGATGTCAGGGCGTAGTAGTGGTTGGTCCCTGTGGGTGACAAGCGATGAGATGACAAAGTAGGATCGGGGTGCTGGAGATGCTAGGGCCCAGGAATGAGGGTCATGGTGGGTAATGAGCAATGAGATAATTATGAATGTTGGGGTCAAGGCAGTGCCTTGGGGCAAAGCAAGTGGCAACAGATACGTGCTGGTGTTAGTGCTAGTGGCGGTGCAAGTGCCAGTGTTAGTGCGAGTGCTAGTGACAGTGCGAGTGCTAGTGCTAGTGCAAGTGCAGGTGTCGGTGCGAGTGCCAGTAAAAGTGCGAGTGCTAGTGTTAATGCAAGTGCTAGAGATAGTGCAAGTGCTGGTGTTAGTGCAAGTGCTAGTGTTAATGTGAGTGCTCTTCAACAGGAGCAAGTGCAACAGCAAGCGATGTGTCAGCTCCAAGCAAGTGCAAGTGCTCTGGCAGTGATGGTAGATCGCAAGGCAAGTGCAGGTGTAAGTGATGTTTCCATATACTTCTCCAATTTGCTCAGCTTTGTAATGTGCAGTGCATGTCGGGGTCCACCAGCAGAGACGCTAGTGGGCTTGGATAGGCAGGGGGAGAATGCAACGGAGGAGGATGCAATGGAGGAGGATGCAACGGAGGATGGATGCAAGTCTCCCCGGTCCACAACAGGTAGGAATAGGATAGTGCCATGGAGGCTATGCCAGCTACCGGCTTTGTCCTGGTCCTTTTGGCCTCGCGCTCCCGTCTTGCTTCACTCGAAAGCAAAACGAGTGCTGCAGCGCATACTTACAACAACAAAGTTCCCATCAGATTCTGTGCAGCATAAGTTCTGCAACTGCCTGTACAGCACAAATTTTGCTACTGCCTGCCCACAGATGTCCACCACAAGGCAGCCCACACTTGCTTCCACAACACGCTCACAAAGCACACACGTTTTCCACACCATGCCCACACTTGCTTCCACAACACGCTCACAACGCACACACGTTTTCCATACCATGCCCACACTTGTTTCCACGACACGCTCACGAAGCACACATTTTTTCATACGATGCCCACACTTGTTTCCATGGCACGCCCACAAAGCACACACTCTTTCCATACCATGCCCACACTTGTTTCCACGACATACTCACAAGCACACAATGTTTTCTTACCATGCCCACACTTGTTTCCACGGCACGCACCCACAATGCCCACGACGCCCACACTTGTTCCCATGACATGCCACGCGTTTGCTCAAAGCAAACCAGCAGCAACGCGCCCACACTCATGCACATGACCGGTTTTTGTCCATGAGGATCAGCACTCCCTGCCCACCACTTCCCATATCATGTCCACAACATGCCCTCGATATGCCTTGCTTTTGCCAAAAGGGAACCAGCAGTACCGCAATTGCCGGATCTCTACTCTGCAACCCCTTGGATGCATCATGACCTATTCCGCATGACCACCCCCCCGTATGCAAAAAGCACATCACCAGCAATACGCCCAAATTTGTGCATGTGCTTTGCTCCAGGAACCAAGGAAATAGCCAGAGGGGGTTATCTGAGGCCCAATATTGCTGTGTTTTGCATGCTCCTTGCATAGGTTCTCCTTAACGGGCACCTTTCAAGCCTGGGTTCCTTTCTGTACCACTTGCTTAAGAGGCGCCAGTTGCGGAGAACATGCGAAATCAGCCGCGACGTGACCCCTACTTCTGACCACCAAATCTCTGTGCCCCACCACCGCCTGCACCAAATTGGGTCATTTTTAATAGTTTGGATTACTTGTAAAGAAAGAACACCATTACAAGCACAATGCAGTGAAAAGACCCAGTGGTTAGTCAGATGCAAAATTCCTGCCATGTACCTTAGGAAAATCCAGCACAAGGAATGCCAAAAAGGTCATTCTTTGACCTCCTTCTTTCCTATTTTTGAACCTGCAGGATGTTAGCATAGTATATGGAGGTTACAGAAACACATTTTTGGGAGTGCAATTTGGTCCCAGGGTGGAGCTGTGGGCCGTGTTTGGGTGATCTGAAGCCAGGAAAGTGATGGGACACTCCGATTTCCACCATTATTTTGATAATTGTAATATCATTATGAAAATGAAATAATAGTTGGCATGGTCAGATTTGAGAAAGAAACGCGAGAAAGAGCATGTCCAACGAAACAGGCCAGTTGACCCCCTCTGAGAAGTTGCCATTTTGTACCGGTCTTTTAACTTGGAAAGTCATGGTGCGCATACAAACACACACCCACACACACCTGCTGTGGTCTCCTTCGCCCTCTGCCCCCGCTCGCACTGCTGCGCCCGCCCCCCGCCTCTGCCTTTGCCTTTGCCTGATTGCGCGCATGCAGCTGCGCCTGCACAATACTGCCGATAGCCACGCCCAGCATGCCCAGCTCAACAGGAGAGAAGGAGGGCATCACCGCCAGAGAGGCAGCGTGCAGTGCAGGCACAAGCTCTGGATACTCGGTGTAGAGGGCACGCACTTCGATGGCCCATGCAAGGTTGGCAATGCCTTGGGGCGCAAGGGAGAGAGAAGAGCCCTGCGGCTCGTGCATTCCATGTCCATGCTGCTGCCTTGTGTGGTGCGTCTGTCGGCGCGCACTGCGTGTGTGCTTGCGCTGCTGCTGGTGCTGCTGGTGCTGCTGCTGGCCTGAGTCAGCCTCAGGCGCTTCAGGCGACGCATGCCTCTGCTGAGGAGGTGTGCGGGATGCGCTGGCGGTGTTCTGCAGCAGCGACAAGATGCGAGAGGCCAGGGGTCGCATGCTCGTGGCGGGAGGCATGTAGTTGGTGCGAGCGCAAGCGGTCATGAGCATTGAGATGCCCCTGCCGTCGAGGAGGGGTAGGAGGCGAGGGCTGGTGACGTGCGCGAACAGGGCGGCAAGCAGGTCGGAGCGCGCTCGGAACCTGGAAAGGGGTGCAAGAGCGTGTGTGATAGAGCTACTTGCACTGCTATGTGTGATGACTTGCAAAGCGCGCATGTGTGGTAAACTGTGCTTGCAACCTGTGTGACACACTTGCAGGGCACACCTGGTGATGTGTGCAAACAGGGCAGCC
The DNA here is from genome assembly GCA_914767535.2 of Dunaliella primolecta. NCBI lineage: Eukaryota > Viridiplantae > Chlorophyta > Chlorophyceae > Chlamydomonadales > Dunaliellaceae > Dunaliella > Dunaliella primolecta. Next base: position 10,654,579 of record OU611760.1, on the reverse strand, counting down.
AGCAGGACGGGGCGTGCTCAGATTTTGAGTGCAGGCAGCTGCTGCAAGTTTGATGGAGGCGCCTGTTGTAAGAAAAGCCCTTTCCTGTGTGCCAGTAATATGCGCAGCTAGAAGCTGGAGCCCAAGTAGCAGGTGATTCAATTGGGAGCGTTGAAAGCAATGCGACCAGCATATGATTCACTGCGTGGGGGAGGGCATCAGCTTCTGATAGGATACAGCACACACGCACACATCAGCTAAGAAACTGGTCTGTAGGTTTTCTTATGATCCCCTTTGGTATCCCTGAAAGCAATGCAAGGGCTGGCACAGGGGACCTATGGCTCTGGTGCTCTGCTGTGAGGCATCTGTTGAGGGCGAGATGATCATTGTTGAGGGTGGAATGATGATCTGCTGTGGGGTACTCGTTGAGGGTGAGGTGATGACCTGCTAATATACATACATATAAACAATCACCTCACACACACACATACACATATATATATATGTATTTATCATCATATGTGGCACCTGTTAAGGAAGGGATGATCATTGTTGAAAGGAGTTGCTGATCTGCTGTGGGGCATCTATCGAGGGCTGTTGTGAACTTTGAAGCGACTCCACATCCTGGACAATCCTCGACGAACCCAATGGAATCACAGCACTCGCTGCTTCTCACTGTTCACCATCCACCCTCATAATCTCGCACACCTAGAATTGCGCCCTGCCACACCCACCCACACAAAGGCAAATATACCCACAAGCACACCCGAGCCTGCAAAGAGCCCACACCATGGAGGCACACACACGCAAACCTACAAATATACCTGAACTTGGAACACACAGCCACACCCTTATCACCATTCCCACAGAACCCCCCACAGACACAACCGAGGCTCTGCTGAATGCCTGCATAGCAAAAGCCACACCCTCACCTTCAAACACACCTGAGCCTGCTGAGCGCCCACACTTTGATGGCCACACACCCTCACTTACGGAGACACCTGAACCTGCCAAGCGCCCATACATACAAACACACCTAAGCTTGCCGAGTCCCCACACTGTGATGGGGCATACAAAGACACACCTGAGCCTGCTGAGCGCCCACACTGTGATGGCAACCTCCCCTGCTCGCAGCTCTTCCACCTTGCTGCTCATGGCTGCCAGTGCACGATCCATCCAAAGCTGGCTAGGCTCCCAACGTAGGCTTGCAATGGCCCACAGCACCTCAGCCAGAGTGCGTGCACTGAAGCCCTGGGCATGCGGCACCGGAAAAAAAAAAAAAACATGCTTGTTTGATGGTGCTTGTGACAGTAAATCCGCAGCGAGTGTTGGCCAAGGCCCCAAGCATCTCAGCCCGTGTGTGTGTGCACTCAAGCCCTGGGTATGCAGCACAGAAAAAAAACATGATTGTTTACTGATTGACATGTTTGATGGTGTCTGTGAAAGCAAAATCGCAGCAAGTGTTGGCCAAGGCGTGAAGCACCTCAGCCAGAGTGCGTGCACTGAAGCCCTGAGCATGCAACACAGGAAAAAAAAACATGCTTGTTTGATGGTGCTTGTGAAAGTAAATCCGCAGCAAGTGTTGGCCAAGGCCTCTAGCATCTCAGCCCGTGTGTGTGCACTGAAGCCCTGAGCATGCAGCACAGAAAAAAAACATGCTTGTTTGATGGTGCCTGTAACAATAAATCCGCAGCAAGTGTTGGCCAAGGCCCCAAGCATCTCAGCCCATGTGTGTACACTGAAGCCCTGAGCATGCAGCACAGAAAAAAAAACATGCTTGTTTACTGGTGCCTGTGACAGTAAATCCGCAGCAAGTGTTGGCCAAGGCCCACAGCATCTCAGCCCGTGTGTGTGCACTCAAGCCCTGTAAACGCAGCAAAAGAAAGAACATGCTTGTTTGCTGGTGCCTGTGCCAGGAAAATCACAGCAAGTATTGGTCAAGGCCTACAGCAACTCAGCCCATAGTTGTGCGCAGAAGCCCTGAGCATGCAGCACAGAAAACAACATGCATATTTGCTGGTGCCAATGCAAAGAAACTGACGAGGAGCAAGCAAGCAAAGAGCATATGCGTGAAGCCTTGCACACGTGCATACCTGCATGACGTCGGGGGTGATGCGCAAGAACGCCGCCAGGAAGGCGTAAATACGCACGTGTCAACAAAAAGAGAAGGCAAGCATGGTGCGGACGCCCATGCATTGACAATGGGTGAAGGCAAGCAAAGAGCGTAAGCAACGGCAGTTGCTCATGCATACCTGTATGGTATTGAAGGTGATCTGCATGAATGCTGCCAGCCAGGGAGCAGGGGGGTGCAGACCCAGGCTGGCAATGGCCCACAGGGAGGAGGACAGCTGTGTGGGGGTGAGGGAGGGGCTGAGCGGAGCTGAAGGAAGCTGCGGGTTTGCTGGAGGATCAGCTGTGGTCCCTTCTTGATTGTGGTCACTGGCAGTCCCTGCTTGCTGCAGCGAGAGTTGTGGAGGCCGGAAAGGGAAGGATGGGAGGGAGTGTGACTGAGATGCAGCGTTTCTGGGTGTGCGCGTCGTTGATGAGAATGGTGGCGGCGGTGCAGGTGGTGGTAGGGGGTGTTGGAGGGCGGTTGCAGGGGGTGAGGTGGGGTGGCCTTGGGCTTTGAGTGCTGCTGCTGCTGCGGCAGTGGCTTCAGGCATGTAGGGGGAGGGTGGGGCTTGTGGAGGTTGAGGGGATTGCAGACCAGGAGGGGAGGTCGCTGGTGACTGAGGCCCGTCAGCGCTGCCTGCAATGTGATGTGTAAGAGGTGGCTGTGATGTGATGTGCGAGGCTGCTGCTGCTGTTGATGGAGGCCACATGCAACACTGCCTGCGATGCAATGCGTGTGTGTGTGTGTGTGTGTGTGTGTGTGTGTGTGTGTGTGTGTGCGCGCGGTGTGGCTGTGATGTGATGTGCGAGGCTGCTGCTGCTGCTGACGGGGGCCACATGCAGCACTGCCTGCAATGCAGTGTGTGTATGTGTGTGTGTGTGTGTGTGTGTGTGTGTGTGTGTGTGTGGTGGCTGTGATGTGATGCATAAGATTACACTGATGTGGTGTGATCATGAGGTTGCAGATGATGATGGGGGCCACATGCAGCACACACAGTTATGTTATCTGTGTGCAACACGCCTCGGAAAGAAAAACCACGTAGGCAGTGAAAACGCTCCCCACATCAATTAAGGAAAAGAGACACCTAGGGCCGAGGCACCATGTATCCGATCCACCAAGAGGAGAAGGAAGAATCAATGGGGACCAGGCGGTTTACAAGCAGCACCCCGTGCCTGATCTCATTGACAAGAGTCGAAACAAGCCTTGTCACAAGGCTTTGCAATTTTGCAGGCAAGTGCTGCCTTAAAAAGCAAAATCTCAACATGTGCAGCTACCCTTGTTGCTGCCGCTTTGAGATCTTGAGCACCATCTGAGTGGTGCAACATGAAAAGCACGGAGAGCCATGCATTAGGACTGACAAGCTTGATGCCCTGTTGCTGGCCAAGAGCTGGATTGATTACCAAGGAGGTGGTCTGGCACACTTTGTTAAGCAGCTGCTTTGACTTGCCTCTCTGCAGAGTTGGTTGACCGACATAGGAGCTGGTGTGACTTTCATAACTCAACTCTGTTTTCCTCAGAGGACGTAACAAATGTGCCATGTGTAGCATTACTGAAGTTAGGCTATCTTTAAACTAAGGTACGGAAAACCTTCACAACATGCGAAAAAAAAACACACACCAAACATGCCAAGATTCGGTCTTGCAATCACTCGCCTGGTAGAGGAGGGGGGGCAAACCTGGAAAATCAAAAGCCTACACAACCCAACTCCTCCCCAGCCAGTAGATCCACCTTGTAAGGTGTAAGCGCAACTACAAGTGCCTCATGCAGCTCATCAGAGCTCACATGGTACAACAATTTAAATCCCACACTTTGCACAAAATCACCCGATAAAGGAGCAGGCACACAAGCAGCTGCGGGCGCTTTGAGTAGCATGGCAGCAACCACGAGGCAAAACAATCCAAATTTCACACTGTAAGTGCTCACCCGTTAAGAGAGCGGGTGCAAAAGCGCCCACTCAGGGGAGCATGTCAGCAACCACAAGGCACAACAAAATTCACCCTTTAAAAACTCACTTGGCAAAGGAGCAGGCACAAAGGCAGCTGCAAGTGCCCTGAGCAGCATATCAACACTCACAAGGTACAAACAATCCACATTTCACCCTTTAAGAAAACTCACTCAGCAAAGGAGTGGGCACAAAAGCAGCTGCAAGCGCGCCGAGCAGCACATCAGCACTCACGAGGTAAGACATTCCAAGTTTCACCCTTTAAGAAAACTCACTCGGCAAAGGAGTGGGCACAAAGGCAGCTGCAAGCGCCCTGAGCAGCATGTCAGCTAGGCGCGGGGGCGGATGTACATGGAGGTGGGCCAAGGACACGAGCACCTGCATGTGTTGGTAGGCAAAGAGCACAAAAAAACACACTGGATGCATGTGGGTGAGGGAGTAGGACACAAGCACCTGCTAAGGGAGCAAGGTAGATCATTCCAGAGTGGGCTTACAGGCCCCACAAGCCTACAGCAGGCCAAAGCCTGAGACAGATGCTGGGCCAGAAGTCTAGCTATTGTACTGTGAGGAAGCACCTTAAAACCCTGCACAGACCTTTGAGGAACTTTGGTGTGGGCTTACACATTCAACAGGCCTACAGCAGGCCAACGGGCCAAGACAGCAGCTGCGCCAGAAGCCTAGCTATGGTCCTTTGAATAAGCACCTTAACCCTGCATGAAGCTTTGAAAACCAGCCAAGTACTTCTCGTTTTCATCCACTGCCCCTGGGCTGGTGATCTGTACAACGCTCCGAAACGCCAAACGCCCTGCATTTCTGCTTCTTGGGGCTTATCCATGTTACGGCTCAAGGCGGGCTCAGTCATGACTAGATTCTGGATCCATTGAGCCAGTGTAAGGAAACAAGGTGTAAGCCACAACCCGAACGGCTCATGGCACCTCCTGCTATTAGACGTTCTGACTGAAGGCCAGATTCGCTTCTGTAATCTTGACCTTGCAACCCACAGACCTTGCATGAGCCCCATGGGTCTGAGGTAAAGGAATTAGGATTTGGGTTGGGATAAGGGCAGCTCATAGCTTTTGCATGAGCCCTGCACGTGCGTTTGCCCGCACGTCCAAGTTCATGATGGTGTGTGCATACGTGCGTGATTCCAATTCATTTATGTGCTCGCATGCGCAGCTTGCCTGCCCCCCATCATGCACACTCATGGTGTGTGCGTGCGTGCGTGCATGTGTGAGTATAATCTGTTTGTGTGCTTGCGCGCGCGGCTTACCTGCTCCGCATCACGCACACTCATGGGTGAAAAGTGCACAGCAGACAAGGATTCTGAAGGCTGCCGCTGCTGTTTCCCGGACAGACTTGGCTGCCCCTGGTGCTGTTGGTGCTGCAGCTGACCGCGCTGCTGGAGGGGCGTGGAGCCCTGGTCGCCCTGTAGTTTGATCGCCTGCAGCTCCGCCTGTTCTAGTCGGCTCATAACAGCCTGCACGAAAACACAGAGGTGCGACAATCTGGGTCAGGCATAACCATGTAAAGGTATGCCCAGCACAGTCAACATGGTCAAAACTATAGTGGAGCCAAGGCTCTGCTCATCACGGCCTGCATGGAAGCACAAAGACACGACTTTAGAGGTCAGGCACACCAGGCGTGTAATTGTGCTCAAGCACTGCTGTAAAGTTCAATGACGCCAAGGCTCGGCTCATCGACGCCTGTATGGGAACACAAAGGCGCTACTGTAGCTAAGAGGCCAGGCACAAACGTCAGGTTCCAAGTTTGGTTCTGCTGCCAACAAGTGGAGGCAAATTTGGCTGGCACAGAGTCCGAAGTTTGGCTCTGCTGCCCACGAGCGGAACCAAGCTTGGCTGGCACAAGGTCCAAAGTTTGGCTCTGCTGCCAACGACGGAGGCAAAATTTGCTGGCACAGCGGCTGTACGGAAGCACAAAGGCGAGAGGTCAGCGCACTCATCGTAGGTAAGGGGGATGAATTGGCAAACTGATTGGCAAATAGGCACCCTCATTGTAGGGCAGAGCCCAAGCATTGGCAAAGCCGCAAGTGGTTCTTCTCTGACTGCATTAATTTAAAGCGCTTGCCCCCTGTTCCTGAGTCAGTTCGCTTGACAGCCTGCATGGGAATGCAGACTTACACATATTCAGGCCCGAGTACCAAAAAGGATTAGCATGGTGCTGAGGGGACAGTAAGAGGCCAGAGGTAATGCGCCAGGCAAGGCCAACAGAGAACTCCAATCCAAAGGACCCTAACTTAGGGCCTAAGCCACTCAAAGCATCAGGCCGGGCCATGCCACAGCACTGAGGAGGCACAGGCCAAAACTAAAACTTTTGGCCTTTACAAGTGGCCAATATGAGTACAGTAAAAGAAGGGACTCCTTGATGCCTCGCTGCCAGGCAACTTTGGCAGCTGGCTTGGACATCTTGATGCAAGCTGCCAGGCTACTATGGCAGTGCCAAAACAATGTGGGCAGTACTGACGCAGCATCGAAGGCACGGTGTGACCACAAGGGCACAGTGAGAGGCACTATGGCAGTGCTGAAACATAATGGGCAGTGCTTAGGCTGCACCAATGGCACAGTGGGACCACGATGGCACAGTGACACCACAAGGGCACAATGGGACCACGATGGTTCAGTGACACTGCAATGGCACAGTGACACCACAAGGGCACAGTGGGACTACGATGGCATAGTAACACCACAAGGGCACAGTGACACCACAAGGGCACTGTGGGACCATGATGGCACAGTGGCACCACAGGGGCAAATGACACTACAAGGGCGCAGTGACACCTCAAGGGCACAGTGACCCAACACTGTGGCAGACCAACGGCACAGTGGGACCATGGTGGCACACCACAAGGGCACAGAGGGACCACAAGGACACACGACACCACGAGGGCACAGTGGGACCACAATGGCACTACAAGGGCGCAGTGACACAGCACTATAGCAGACCAACGGCACAGTGGGACCTCTATGGCAGTGCCAAAGCAATGGGCAGTGCAAAAAGAAAACGCACAGTGCTGAGGCTGCATCAAAGGCACAGTGAAACCACACATTAACTTGGCACTATGGCAGATCAACAGCACAGGGGAACCATCATGCCAGTGCCAAAGCAAAGAGCAGTGACGAGGCAGCACCAGAAACACAGTGAGAATGGCGATCAAAGACAATTAGAGGGACAGTAAAAAAGGTTGTGACAAAGGGCAACCAATAGCACAGCGAGGGAGAAAAGCTGCTGGAGCCGCGAGGGGAACAGTTTTTCGATCGCAAGTCGCAGATTATGCAGGCAGCAAGGGATATATTTTGCAAACAAAAACAAGGGGGAAACTCGAAGTTAAGCTTCTGGACCGCGAGGGGAGCAGCATTCTGATCGCAGATTATGAACAGTAAGGGAAATTCTTTGGATAACAAACTGGAGGTGAAGCTGCTGCATTTTTGCAGACGGCAGGAGCTTTGCAGTTACCTCAAAGGGGGCTACTAGATGAAAGTCGTACCCTTTTCAATTCAGTGTCTCATAAGTGCTGAAGAGGGCATGTTTGTGCTTGAGGATCACCATCTGTCAACCGTGATCTCAGGTTGCAAAGCCCTGCCTTGCAAGTGCTAACGAGGGCATGCTCACGCTCTGTGATTAGCATCCAGCAACCGTGAGCTCTGATCAGCTCAATGGCTGTGGATTACCTGAACAAACAAAACAAGCACTGTGATGCACGATGCAAACAGTGGGGAGGTTATGCTTTGGCCCACTCTTTGCTTCCAATAGACACATATTACAGCAAGCAGCCACAAAAACGTTTCACACAGCTAGAGGCCTCAGCTACGGCACCATCCCTATTCCAGACTCATACCCCCAAACAAATCCCACAAAACACACGAGCATCCACAGCCTGGCCGGCTGCCACACCTAGCTGCATGACATACACACACACACACACACACACACACACACACACACACACACACACACACACACACACACAGGCACGCACCAGCACCCACGGCCTGGCCGGCTGCCACTCAAGCAGTGTGACGCAGCTGAGGCAGATGGAGCACTGCCTCGGGCTGAGCAGGGGCAGCACTCGCAGCACTGCAGCCATCGCAGTTGCGGCCACTGCAGGCGGAGACGATGAAGATGATGGAGGTGTTGCCAGCAGTGGCGCGGGCAGAGACAATAATGGGGGTGGCGGTGATGAGGAGTGGGGCAATGGAGGCGACAGCACTGTGGGGGATGATGAGGGTGGAGAGGGCATTGGTGGTGGTGTTGACGAGTCTCGGGAAGCGTTGGGGCTTGGGCTACTAGTGCGGCGCTCTGTACTGCCACCACTTGTCACTTCCTCCTCAAGGCCTACTGAGCTGGTGGGGGCCCCTTTGAGGCTGAGCGCAACGCAGGCACCATCCAGCGACAGTGCACGCAGCAGCAGTACCAGCTCTTCGGGCTGCACGTGCTGCAGCACCGCAGTCAGTGCGGCGCGCAGGTGGGCTACCCAATGTGAGGGCAGGGAAAACGGTAGGGAGCGATGCTGTTGCTGTCTCCGCTGCTTTTGGTGCTGCTGTTGTGGTTGTTGCTGTGGTGGCGAGGTCTGCGAATGGTGCCCCAAGGGCTGTGGGTCTTTGCTGTGAGCAGTGGAGGTGGGGGTGGCCGTGGGCGGGGGATGCAAGAGGAGCAGCATGTTTAAGCTGCGCACGAGGCGTGCTAGGTGAGGGGCTGTCATACTGCTGCTGGTGCTGCCTTCTCTGCTCACAGCGCTGATGGCCTCGTTCCTGAAGGGTTGCTGCTGCTGCTGCTGCTGCTGCTGGCTCTGCTGCTGTGTCTCAATCAGGCATGGCTCTAGCTCTGCCAGCAAGTAGAATACTGACTCCTGCACATGAGGCGTATGGTGAACCAAATGCAGCAGGGGTAAACACGTGGTTATAAGAATGCAGCACTTGGCAACATGGCGGCTGTCTCGCGGCAGGTGGAAATGCGGTGAATGTTGTGCAACAGCTTGGTATGTGGTGAAAGTGTGCAGCAGAGTGGAAATGTGGTAAATTTTGAGCAGCAGCTGGATACATGGTGAATGCCTTGTAGCAGGTGGACATGTGGTGGCTCGCATGCAGCAAGTGAAGAAGTTGGTAAGAGTGTACCTCTTGGACAGGGCAAGGGCACAATCCAGCGTGCTGGACAGGCAAGGGGCATGCAGGACAGGGCAGAAAGGGCCATTCAGCTTGTTGGACAGGCAAGGCCCATGCTAAAGATGGCAAGAGGCATGCTGGACAGGGCAAGGGGCATGCTGGGCAAGGCAAGGGGCACAATTCAACATGTGCGGAAGGCCTGCCACAGTTTGCCTCTGACTCCATGTAAGGCGGCATACGAGTGGTTGGTGAAGGAGCCTTTTCCCGAGGCAGTAGGTGAGCTCAAAGGCATGACTGTGCAAGCAAAGAAACCAAGCTGCATCTCCATGCGTGTGATTGCCACCTGCCGACTTGCGCAGCTGTTGCTTTAGACACCAAGTCCTTTCAACAGCTGAGCAAGCACTTTGCACTGGCCCCCCCTCCCCCCAATTCACTCACAATAGTACAACTGTGCTTGCCAGCAATCGCTCCAGTACAGGCGCACATGGATTCTCCCGTAACCCCCGCCCCCATGCCCACACATATACTGTATGTGACACGCACCAACCAACAGCTGCTCCCACACATGCCCACTCACACGCCGCCATGCAACCAACCCACCCACACCTCACACACTAAACCACAGACAACTTCACCAGCAGTTGCTCCCACTCCACAGTTGCACCGACACGCAACTTTGCAGACAAGCTCGCGCACAACTTCACAAACAAGCTTCTCACACCCAAGCTCATAGCCAAGCTCACCAGCAGCTGCTTCCATTCCACGGCCGCACCCCCGCGCGGGCCTGCCTCTGCTGCCCGTGCAATGGCCAACTTTGCAAGTGCATTCAGCACCAGCACCAGTAACCCTGGGTCTTGTTTGCTTCTCTCTTGGCCTCCCACGCGAGCGTCTCTTGTGCTGTTGGTGGTGTGGGTCACTTCCGTTTCACCACTGCCGCTCATGCTTCTGCTGTTAGTGCTGCTGCTCGTTGGGTCACTGTCAATGCGGTGGGGCTCAGGTGTGCTACACCCACTGTTGCTATCCTGGTTGGAGGCGGTGACGCCTCCGCGCATGCCAATGCTGCTGAAGATGTCGCTGCTCACATGCATGTTGGATGCACTATCAGCGGGCATTCCACTGGCATCAAGCGCAGGGGTGCTGAGGCGCAGTACCTTGCGCTCCTGCTGCTGCTGTTGTTGTTGCTGTTGCATGAAGGCATGTGCTGTCGAGAGTGCGAGGGAGGGAGTTTGAGCGGCGGCGGGTGCATCTAGCCACGTTAGTAGGTTGCGCCAGGAGGTGAAGTGCAGGGGGCGGCGCTGGCCTGTGCTGCTTTTGCTATTCCTTTTTGGAGAGTTGCCATCCTCAGGTGCACTCGGCTGGCGTTGCTTACTGCCATTGGATTGGCCGCTCCTGCTGCTGCGGGTGCTGCTGCCATTGTTCTTAAGGCTGCTGCTGCCATTGTTGGGAGCAGCCATGGAAGGTGTAAGAGCTTCACCAGCCCGCAATTCCCTCCAATGGCTGTCGCTGGTTGTACACCCGCCAGGTGGTGCATCCTGACCCTGCAGCTGAGGGGCTCCTCCTCGCTCAAGTACCTGTACTTTTTGCTCACCAGGCCTGGCGTGCAGCTGTGGACCATCTGCACTGGCAGGTGCTGCATTGCGGGGGGGGTGGCCGTTCTCGTAGTAGGGCTCCTGGAGTTCCCGGTTCTCAGGGTTGGCAGGAGGGAGACGAAGCTCAAGATGGCTTGGTGCGAGCTGCGGCTGCTGCTGCTCATGCTCCTCCAGCTGCTGATACTGATGCTGGTGCTGCAGCGGGCTTTGAGTTCCATGTCGCACGCGTGTCTCCCTAGGTTCTCCATTGTGGCCGGCTCCATCTCCACCACCCTGTACCAATTGAGACTTGCCATGAGATCCATCACCTGCTGAACTGGGCTGACCAGCAACTCTGGCGTGGGAGCTTTGCTTGGAGGACTGTTGGGTGTTGAAAGGGAGGTCGCCTTGAGGGGAGGGTGGGGCAGTTGGAGGGGGTGCAGGCGGCCCCGTCTTGGGGCGCAGCCACCTTCCACCTCGCCTTACTTGTCCCTGGGAGGTCCCCAGGCTGCTGCTGGCACTGCTGCTGCTGCTGCTGCTGCCGCCGCTGTCGCTGCTCCCCACAATGGGTGGGTGGAGGGTGCTGCTTTGAAAGGCTGGCACTGCTGAGACGGGCTGCAGCAACGGATGCTTCAGTCCATGAGAAACATGGGCTGCCAAATGTGGTTGGATAGGAGGCCTGGTGACTAACCCCCTATTGCTCGCAGGAGCAAGTGCATACTGTGCGCTCGAGTAGCTCCCACTGAAACACGTGCTTCCTGCTTCCACAGTGAAATGACAACACAAACCATTGATGGGGTGGACCATCATTGAATGAAAAATGGCTCTGATATTTTAATATCTTCCTTCCTTTGACTGCCTGTTTTGATTCATGCCTGCTGAACTAGATCGGTTGTGAGGAGCAGACCAACTTGCAACAAAAGCCCACACTTCAACATTTCCATTACTAATAGCAGCTTCCCTAAGTACACAATGGCCCTCCTTACCAAGCTCAATGTGCCAGGCATGAACCTGAAGCCCAGCATGCTGGCCCGCCCATCTCTGCCCAGGAGGAGCCCAGTGTGCAAGGTGATGGTTCAGTTGAAAGGCTGCTTCAAGGGCAGGCCACGTTGATTGGTGGGCCTGATGCGAATTTGGGTGGGAAGCCTGAGCATGTTCCTCCTGCCTCCGTGAGCTCTTGAGCCATCTCCACTCTTGCTCGCGACGCAGGCCCAAGAGGGCGACTCCAAGCCTGAGGCCTCCACCAGCTCCTCCTCATCACAACCATCCGCTTCCGCACCAGAGAGCTTGGAATGGTGAGTGCGGTGGGTGCTTACACACGCTTCCTGAATGGCTGCCTGGTCCACTCGTTGTCGCTCACTGCTTTCCCCCCTCCCCTGCACATGCTATTGCGAGCAAAGGGCCAAGCCAATCATCGCATTCCTGGAGAGCGAAAACGTGAAGCCATCGGACCTGACCAGCAAATTGACCTCCAGGTGACTTCCTTCTCCCTCTCCCACCACCAACTAAGCAGGCAACTGCTAGCTGGCATGAATTCAGCCCTTATCCTCAGCTGCCCCCCTGATGCAGGCAGCATCTCCTACTGCTGCTATCCAGATGAGCTGCAGCCGTCAGCAATCATCCTGCCTGCTTCATTCCCCTGCATCCTTTATCAAGTCAGCTGGCTGCACACAAGCCTTACCTCGCGCTGACCCACAGCGGCAACAACCTTGCCATCTTGCATGCAGTGACCTGTACCAACAGTATGGCAAGGAGTTCTTTGAGGGGCCTGTTGGCAGCAAGGTGAGAGCCCTTGCCAACAGCTTGCTGGCTTGCGGCACCTTCATTGCGTGTGCTGGAGCTCTGTTCTGCATGAGGCTCTTAGGCCCTGGTACACTGTGACCATGCTATGAAGCTAATACTTTGGTGCCTCTGTCCTGATGCATTGTGACCATGCTAAAGAGCTCTTGCTCTACAGCATGGTCACGGTGCGCCAGGACAGAGGCACTAGGCCATGAAGCTCATGCTTTAATACATCTGTCCTGATGCATTGAGCCCTCCTTGAAGCCCATGCCCTGGTTCCTCTGTTTTTATGCAGTGCTTCCGTGCACCCTAACATGCACTCTAAGCGCTCCCGCTTGGCACTCCCGTTTTGCAGAGCACTGGCTGGAACGAGATCCCCGAGACCGTCAATGGCAGAGCAGCCATGATTGGTGCGTGCTTGGAGGCTTGGAGGCGTGCAGCAGGAATGAAACAGCACCCTGTGTTGCTTAGTTTTTTTTCAGCACCGTTTCCACAGTGTGCGAAGTATGCAGGCAATTATTCTTGCAGCAATCAACAAGGGATACTTATGGTGTCCAGGACCCATTGAGTACATGTGTGCTTCACACACACATACATACGCACATACACATACAGGCTTCCTGACTGCTGTCACCGGGGAGATCTTCAGCGGCAGCTCCTTCCTCGCCCAATTCGCTGACCACCCCCAGACGGTGCTTGTCACCGTCGGGCTGCTGACGGTTGCTACCATCATCCCCATTGCCAAGGGCACCGAGGGCAACTACCTGAGTAGCTTGTGAGTGGGCCTCCCTAGCTAGCCAGCCTTCAGAGGTGCATACTCTGACTCGCAACAAAGCATGCATGAGTTGGGACAGCAAGAGAGCAAACGATCGCCAGGTTCGCATTGGAAGGCAGGGGAGGAAATTGTGCAGTGCACCGCATGTTCATGACTGGGCTACACAAATCGGCATGGTCAATGCAAGGCTCTGTGCATGCCTAGCTCTGTGGCTGCTTGTGTCCTTGGCTCAGGCACACACCAGATGTGCACATGTTGAGTACCTGCCAGTGCTTTGGCCTTTCACATGCGATGCTTCAATCAGCTTGGAGGATAAGCCGATAAAGCAAGTTGTCACATTCAGGCTTGCAAGGGTGCTGGTGTGAGGAAAGCCAGGAGCCCCCCTGTATCAACTCTGGATTCACGTTCAAACCTAGGTACTGGTTTTGGCCAACTCTGTGCTGCTGGAGGCCTCTGTGATAAATGTGCTGCAGCGGACCTGTGCTCGTGTGCTGCTGCTGCTGCAGTGGACCTGTGTTCATGTGCTGCTGCTGCAGTGGGCCTGTGTTCATGTGCTGCTGCTGCGGTGGACCTGTGCTCATGTGCTGCTGCTGCAGTGGGCCTGTGTTCATGTGCTGCTGCTGCGGTGGACCTGTGCTCATGTGCTGCTGCTGCAGTGGACCTGTGCTCATGTGCTGCTGCGGTGGACCTGTGCTCGTGTGCTGCTGCTGCAGTGGACCTGTGCTCGTGTTGGTGGCTTATGCACACTACAGCATGCATTCATTCAATTGAGCTTGGTAGTCTCCCTGAGCCCCGGCCAGGAGAGAGCCTTGCACATGAAAAGTCTGACATGTGAATCTTGCTGACCTGTCCCAGGTACGACACCTACGCCCTCCCAGAGGACCTGTTCACCGAAAAGCTGGAGCGGGTGCATGGCCGCCTGGCCATGTTGGGTGAGTGCTGGCGAGAGGAGCCAATTGTCTAGCCAACCTGCACGTTGATCCATCATCGTCAGCCATGCAGCCAAACCTGTGGAAGTGTTCCTGCTGGAATCGCTGCAGCTGCCTCCTTGAGAGCCAGGGTCTCTCAAGGGACAATCCTGTCATTTCTGGTTGGTGATTACTTGAGAGCCGGGAAGCTCAGGGGTTACAGGGGGTTCCGGGGCTGCCCGAGGGACACAACATGATTCCTCGGGTCGACCTTTGAAAACCTTTGGGTTGAGTTTAAAAACAGTCAGGGGCATGCGCCGGGTGTGAGTGTGTGTGGATTGCATATAACAAGCCTTTGTTAATTACCCACCTTTTAATTTTTAGGAGAAGCTTTTACCCTGTTGTCTCAAATTTTTTTTAAGCACATCCCCACTTCCTTTTGCCAGCAGGAGCCTGCGCTTAGCTGGTCCTCTAAAGCGACCCTAAATTTAGGGCTGGGGTGCTGCTCCATCCACTCAGCAGAAAAGGCCGCTGGGGGGTTGTAGGGTTCCTGAATGGGAGAGGGCAGCTGTGGGGGTCAGGCAGAAGAGTGGGGTTTGGGGGCGAGCCTGGGCTTCACCTGCATGAGCATGAGGGGGCGCCACACAGCCCAAGAGCTGATTGCATGCTGCCATCCCACTGCATGCTGCCAGGAGCAGGGCAGGCTTGCGTGTAATATCATGACTTACAGCATGTCAGTGGAGCCCACTATCGTGAACCAGTTAACTCACCTTGCCACAGCCCACAGAGGGTGAGCAGAGACTGCGATGGCAAACTGGGAGCAGGCAGGTTGCCCATGGGCCATGGGCCTCCTTTCCCCCTCCCCCTCCTCTCCCTCCTTGTTGTTCAGACCTGGCTATTTTCAACATAACTATTTGGCCCGATGAACTTAAAAGAACTTTTGGGTGCTGCCCGACCCAGTTCTTGAAAAGTTTGACCCAATCTGTTTTTATGCGCCTCGGGCGCAGGCCAGATCCTTTGTTATTCGTTGGGTTACCCGAGGGTTCTAACTTCCCTGCTTGAGAGCCTTTGTATTGGTATGAGTGTCCCTCTCTAACTTGAGACTCCCATCTCTCTTGAGCTAGGGACTCAAGAAAAAGTGGCCCTCAACAACGGTGGTGGTATGTACCATCGATAGGGTACGACATGTTATATTACTTAGCAAAAAAAGTTATTACGTAATACACTTTCCAGCTTGAATTTTGACCTGAGGGTGGCTATGGTAGGGGTTTTGGGTCCCAGGGATTGATTGGTCATGTCACTGTAAGGAATTCTCAGTGGTTGGGGGTCAAGCACGCACAGATACACACAAGCATGCGTGAGCGCACACACGCGCACACACACACACACACACACACACACACACACACACACAACACACACAATCGCGCACGCATGTGCGATGCATTCACGCACGCAGGCATGCATGCGCACAATACATGCATGCAAAGTTGCACACACACACACACACACACACACACACACACAGAGCGCATACAATGCGCATGTGCGCATGCATGCACACAAATCGCGCACACACACGCATATGTGCGTACAAACATGAAAGCATGCCGTGTCTGGAATCCTTTTTGCTTGCTGTGCCAGCACTGAAGATGCATGAGCAGCTCAGAGAAAGGCAATGACAGTGTAAACCCCTGGCTTGATTACCTTGTGAGGTGAATCATGGCCATCTGATGGGTGCACCTGCTTCTGGATGGCCTCCCCAACTGCACCAACATGCCTGTCACGTCCCATCTGCACAAATATTTGTTTTGTTTGCAATAGCTGTCGATTTTGCCCTAAATTTTGCACATTGAGGTCAAAGCCGAGCTTCAAATGAAATTAAAAAAAAAGTGATGTTGTGTGGGCATCTCTGTGTGTATGTGTGTGTGTGCTGCTCCTACTCATCCGTCTGCTTACATTAATTGTCTCAGAGGTTGCATTTGATGACACCCCCATGGGCTCATGTGCCCTTACCACTGCGCTTGCCCCTGCCCCTTCAGCAATTTTCTCCCTTGCGCCTGAGCCTCTCCCTCTTTCTTAAAGTAGAACATGTCCATTAGTCTGTTGCCCTCTCTCAGCGTGGGGTTCCATTTTAATGCACGATGGAGGGCAGGTTGTAGACGTGTATACTTGCGAGACCCTAAAAAAATTGAGTGTAAACAGGTGACATTGCAAGGGGTGCCAGCTTCTAATTGTCTGATTTGCAACTCTCCTCCAGTATGAGCATTGTAGTGAAAAAGAGGTTCATAGTGTAGGATGGTGCACAGGGAAGGCAGGAGGTGCATGATGACCATTTTCACAAGCACTGCCCCTTTTTAATGTGTCTTCTCTTCTTCCGTCTTGGTACCTGTGCAGGCCTCATTGGCTTGATCACCATCGAGCTCTTCAAGGGCAGCGCTCTGCTGTAAGGAGCTTGCGATCCTCACACATGGGCTTGGATATTTGACCTGACACGCATGCACTCCTTCTAGCTTTTTTCCTTTCTATGTGCTTCCTCTCGGGCTACTGAGTAGATGCAGTCTTGAAAGGGGCGTCTTTCAATGCACTTAGAATCCTCGGACATGTTTGCTCTGAAATTTGGCTCTCCGCTCAATGCATTGCCTCGCTGGAGTTGTACATCAGACCTCAACCAGTATGCAGGAGGTGAAGACTTCAAATCAAGGGCTGGCACAAGGGATTGCATATCAAATACAGATGGGAAGGGAATGGGAAGAGTCCATCAAACCTGACTGCCAGCCTGATGGAAACATACATGAGAATGGATGTGAAAGGTTAGAAAAGCAGCCCGAATTTAGCTGATCGGTTGCTGGTGAAACATCCTCACCAGCTTTCACAAGGTTAACAACAAGTAAGCAAGACAAGTTTCTACAAGTTTTAAAATTTTGTGCCTAGGTTACAGGTTACAGGGGGAAAAAAGGCCTCCAGTAAAAACGGTTGACTGCTAGCCTGCTCATTATGAGTTAATGAGTTACAATGGGGTTTGACCTTCAGCCAGGTAATTTGGCTGCTCAACTGTTCCAACTGCACAAAAAATATCCATGAGATCGGAAATATTATGATAAGTCTCATCAGTTTGCTTCTGCAAGATTGAATAGCATCCTCAGGGCTAGCTTGAGAATAGTAAAAAGTGCCTGATTCGTCCAGTAAAATTCTGTGAGAGGGGAAGTCAGAAAATAGCTGTGCATAAATTCTTCGAACAGAACACACAGGAGCGCAAGAACAAAGGAACATGGCATGCTTTTCATCTTGGAGTCCTCCTTGGTCACACCGATCACAAGCGGATGTCACACGGTGTGCTCCTGCCAAAGTGATGTCTCAACTCTTAAAGTATGAGCATGTAAGCGAAAACGTGCTATGTTTCTTAGCACGCGCTTGCCCAAATCAAGATGCAAATACCTGGGGACAGAAAAGGGCGCACCATGAACAGACAAGGGTCTCAAAGGAAGTGCCATCCAGTGATGATACGTGGCTAATTTGTTCGTGTGTTCACCATGTTCTGCCAAGGGATCAGCATTCCACACACCTCGCAGCCTTTTTCTCAGATCAACAACAAACTCCCTCATGACTATAGGCTGCCCAGACCAAACACAATGAGTAAACACGTTGCACCTGTCCAAGCCTGTGCAGGCAGCCAAAAATTCTGAGGTCCAGCTTTTATAGGAAAGACTGCTCATTCCAACATCTGCTTGCAGTATCTTGCTGAGTGTAGTGCTGTTGCTGCGCAGTAAAGCATTGTAAAACCTAACTGCTGCGTGAAACCAATAGAACTGTAAAGGTTCATGCCCACACTCGCGCAGTACAGACCAATTAGGAGTGGTGCGCTTTACCCCAAGGATACGCTTCAATAAGCACAGGTGCACAGTCTGCAAAGGACAGTCCATTTCAGCTCCTTCTTTCATAAATCTAGTGCCCCAAATCTGGAATGCATACATGCTAGCAGGGAGAGCATACGCTTTAGTCAGCCAGAGCATGGTATGCGGCCTGTCTGTCAGGCGGTGCTCAGATGCGAATTGCCTAATCCGTCTACACCCAGCTAGGAAAAAGGCACACATGTACTCAGCAGTGGCTTGCGGGTTGCGTTGTTTTGTGAACAGCATGCCTAGAAAAGAAAAGAAAAGAAAAACTACGTAGGTAGAGGAAACTCTCCCTACATCAATGAAGGAAGAGGAGACACATTGGCTCAGAAGAGCCGTGAGTCCCCTCCACCACGAAGCTACAAAAAGAAGACTCTAATGGGGATCTGGAGGGTTATTGGAAGCACCCGGCCCCATAACCAGGCTGCAAGAAGTATTCTTGTTTTCAATAGCACGCCTAGTGGTAACAAGCTTGTTGACATACATGACAGAATGGGCATGAAGTTTGCGAGCAAGTTTATTGGCGCGTTGGTGGTCAAGTCCCAGTTGTTTAAACTGGTTAAGGATGTGCTCAGTGTAGCAGGTCCCACCAACACCCAAAAGGATGATGTGGAGAGTCACAACTTTTGCATTAATGAGTTTGCAGAGGTCTGCATGCTGCCGCTGTGCCGCCTCCGACTGATGTCCAGGCCTCGTGTCTTCACAGTACTTGATTTCAATCAAGTGCACATGCCGCTGGTTTACATTCAGTTGGTGGGGTTGCCTCACGCGGTTGGCTGTTGTGGCCCTCAGTGTGGGGTTGTGTCTGCTGCGTAACGCATGATGGTGTGAGCAGGAGGTAGAAGGAGAAGAAGGAGTGGGTTTGGCTTTATAGGGAGTAATCAGTATAGCATCAGGACGGCTGGAGATGAGTCTAGATCTCTTAAAAAAATTTCTTGGAAAGAGGTAAGGGGGTATAACTCTGTTTGATGCATGTGCAGGGATTTGAAGGTTGTGCTGCGCCAACCTATCACCACTCCCTATGTCCATGTTAACCAAGCCTGCTCCCCACAAGCTTTTGTTAAGAGCTTTGATGATCATTCTTCCAGCAACATTGTGGCGTTCAGTTTTCATGCTGGAGATAATATGATTTTGACAGCCTGAAAGCATGTGCAGTGCGCTGTCTAATTGATGACAGCCTGTGAGAGGGCAAAGTGGGTTAGTGGCCTAAATATCTAAAAGAATCTGCACACACCAAACGAGCTCCATCTAACGTGAAAACTGTCACATTATCGCCCTTTGAATTAAAGTGCACAATCTCAGACTTGGCAGTATTCACCAACCCTTTCCGCTGAGCATACGTATGAAGCCTATCTAACATCAGTTGGAGCTGATCAGGAAGGTTACTAGTGAGGCACAGATTGTCTGCATACAGCATGTGAGTGACTCGAACGTCCCTAGTGCCTGTAATAGCCCCTTGCACACTATCTGCCAAGCAGTCCACGACATTGATGTACAAGGAAAACAACAAGGGGGAAAGCGGGCAGCCTTGCTTAACTCCAAAATGGGGGCGCACACGGGCTTGCTTGCAGCCATCCACCAAGATATACTCATCATTAGCATACATGCTTTTAATGACAGTCAACAGGCACGCAGGCATTAGATTGCGCTGCAGGTGAGTCCAAAGAGCTTCCCTAGGAATTGTATCGTATGCCTGCTTGAAATCAATAAAAGCTGCATGCAGCCTTGGGGATGCATTTGGGCGCTTGACCTGAGCGGCATGCTGCAACTGCCGCAAAATGAATATGGGCTGCAAAGTGTTACAGCCAGGGTAGAAACCAAATTGAGTGTCTGAAATCTTGATTTTATTTTTACAACACCCAGTGACCACCTCCCTAAGAACGTTAGCATACAGCCTGTACAGGGTGCCACTTACTGCGAGCATGCGATAATTCCCTGGGTCCAGCACAGAGCCCTTCTTGTAAAGAGGAGTTATCTTAGCCACTTTCCAACAAGCAGGAATCTTAATCCTCTCCATCATGGCAGCAAACAGACGTGCAATGTAAGGAGCCAAAACATTCATCCTATCCGTGCTTCTACCATTAACTGCTGGGACCCTCTTTTCAGCGTACTTAATGAAGGGTGCAGCAACAGCATCAAAACCAGGGGATGTCCCAGCATTCAGCTTACGCATGTGTTCGCAAACAATAGGGTACAGGGCAGCTGCATCAGGCAGTTCCATCACATCAGGTTCAGGCATACACCGAGACTCAGCACCTTGGCGGAAAAGCTGCTCAGGAGGCGGGTTGTTGCGCCCCAGGGCACTGCCATATCCCGAGCTGGAGCTCCAGAGTTGCCAGTCCAGCGTGCAGCAACCTGCTGTGCCACCCCGTGCATAGCTCCAATAACGGACTCCACCCCTCTGCTAATGCTGTCCCACATTCCAGGCCTTCTGCTTAAGGTGCTTTCAGGGCAGCTAGCCTGCTCATAAAAAAGCAATTATTCATGTAGAAAAGGAAAAAGCTTGTTGACAAGAACGTTCTTGTTTTGATTTAAGAAAGAAGAGATATGATAAGGGTTATAAGGGAAATTTTTTTTAAAAGGCCTCAGTCAAGACGTTTGACTGCTAGCCTGTTCATAAAAACACATGAGGTCATGAAGAAAAAAAGGAAGTTTGTTGTTATCCTGGTTTAGAAAAGTATTGATATCCTGGGAATTTACATGGTGAATGGTGCCTAGACAGGACATCCTGTGGGAAACGTAGAGGTGTAGGAAAGAGGAGTTGTGTTCAAAAAGTGAGGCATACTTTTGACGGAGAGAGCAGACCTGGGGATTGGAGCATCTGAACAACACATGTTTTTCATCTTGTATGTCATCAGAATCACAGATATCACAGACCGGAGAAGTACTATTGGACCAAGTAGCCCGTTCAACTCGGAGAGCGTGTACCCGCAGCCTGAATCTGGCAGTGTTGCGAAGGACACGATGGGGAAGATCCAAGTACATGTATTTAGGCATTGTATAAGGTGAATTTTCTAGTTACGACCCACGAGACACAGACAGCAAAAACATTTGCTTATCATCATTGGTGTGCTCTCCCAACCAAGTCTCCTTATATTTTGCTCAAATACTTCTACTAAACACATTGTCCGCAGTGTGGCTCGATTTTGCCTTTGTGTCCATACCTTGAAAGTTGAGCAGGCCACATGGGACGATGCTATTTCCCCTGCCTGTGATCTATGTGATGCCCAAGATGATGTGCAGGATGAGCAAAACGTCTTTTTCAAATGCACTCATCCCCATGTTTGTTCTATTCGGCTTAGATATGCTCCCTTATTTTCTGGTCCTCTCCTCTTTTTATCTCACTCTTCCAATAGTATGGCTCCCTACGTACCTGGCATTCACCGTGTACAGTCTTATCATATTTCTTCGTTCTTAAATCAAACAATAACAAGCTTTTTCCTTTTCTACATAAATTATTGCATTTTTATGAGCAGACCAGCAGTCAACCGTTTTGACTGGAGGCCTTCTTCTTCCTATAACCTGTGCATGCATGTGTGCAAGCATGCGTGTGCACATATGCGCACACGCGCGTGGTTTGCATATGTGTGTGTCTGCGTGGCCCCCATGCCTCATCTCCAGGGTATTGCCAGGCTCTTGCTCCTCCCAAGTGGTTTTCTCCGGTGCACAGTAACCCTTGGATGTGGGAACAATGAATTCTTAGGGTTTGCCTGAATGCTGAGGTGCTGCAGATGCAGAAAATGTTTGATTCCAAAGTTTTACATTTCAGCACGCGTTACCGGTAAATTTCAAAATTGTATAGCACGATATCGCGATGTAGGCCAGCGCCGATCCCTCATACTTCGATAAAAATACCAACACAATTTATTTCCAAATCCAGCTTTCTATTCTCCTCATGATAAAAAAAATTGTCAGCAACAATCCAAGGGTGCTTGGGAGTAGATGCCACAGTCTCAAACAAACAGTACAAGTAGGGGGGCAGCGTCATCAAAGTTTTTCACGTTTATATCTCAAGGCCAGAGTCCTCACCAATGCATGCATTGTACAATCCTCCTCATGCACAATCAATCTCCAGTATGGTTGCTCCTCACTGGAATCGCCTGACAATACTCATCACCGTCGTGCCCCCTTCCCCGAAAGCCTCCACTGAACCGCCACGACCCCAGTTTACGCCCTTGGACACCATGCGCTCCATAGGTGGCGTCCTGCTGAGCCGGCGCTTGCTTGCCTCCAAGGCTTCTTTGTCCAGCATCTGCTGTTGCTGCTGCTGCTGCAGCTCAAGGCGGGCCTTGGGCGTCATGCTGAGATTTGTGCGCATGAGGCGTCCTGGAGTGCTGGCGGCTGGCGTCGAGGGGGCCACACCACTGTTGCTTGAGTGGGCTGAGCTGCTGCTGCAGTGCACGCTGAGCTGCTGCGGCTTCTTCTGCTCATCACTAATGGGCTCTGCACAAACAGGAATGTTGTAAGATTAGATGGCCCTGTGAGCTCAATCGAGCAGCAGGGTGGCCCAATTGGGGTATGGCGCTTGCCTGCGGTTTTGATCCAGCACCTTTATATCCAGCCTTCCTTCTGGTGTTTTGTTGTGTTGGCCCTTTTCTTCTGCCTGTGCCTGCCCTATTCTTTCAGCAGGCCCTATAGGACACTGCTGTCCCCATGGCCAATGTCACAAACCATAGCGAAACAAACAAGACTTGTTTTTTTTGCAAGGATTTGGTTGATGCTTCAGATCTGGACAGGGTACAGGCTGCCAGCAGGTAAGCAAAAGAGAAGCATATGCGATAAGGCAGGCATCATGCAGAGCAGTGTAAAGGCTTATGGGGAGCAGAGCACATCCGAAGCTCAAGGGGAGCAGATCACATCCCAGGCTCATGGGGTGCAGATCACATCCAAGACTCAAGGGGAGAAGGTCACATCTGAGGCTCATGGGGAGCAGATCACATCCGAGGCTCATGGGGAACAGATTAAATTCGAGGCTCATGGGGAGCAAGCAGATCACATCCAAGGTTCATGGGGAGCAGGTCACATCCGAGGCTCAAGGGGAGTAGATCACGTCCGAGGCTCATGGGGTGCAGATCACGTCCGAGGCTCATGGGGAGCAGATCAAATCCGAGGCTCATGGGGAGCAAGCAGATCACATCCAAGGCTCATGGGAAGCAAGCAGGTCACATCTAAGGCTTATGGGGAGCAGGTCACATCCGAGGCTCAAGGGGAGTAGATCACATTTAAGGCTCATGGGGTGCAGATCACGTCCGAGGCTCATGGGGAGCAGATCAAATCCGAGGCTCATGGGGAGCAAGCAGATCACATCCAAGGCTCATGGGAAGCAAGCAGGTCACATCTAAGGCTTATGGGGAGCAGGTCACATCCGAGGCTCAAGGGGAGTAGATCACATTTAAGGCTCATGGGGTGCAGATCACGTCCGAGGCTCATGGGGAGCAGATCAAATCCGAGGCTCATGGGGAGCAAGCAGATCACATCCAAGGCTCATGGGAAGCAAGCAGGTCACATCTAAGGCTTATGGGGAGCAGGTCACAGCCATGGCATGCTTAACTGCGTTTGTGCTCCCAGAGCAGAAGAAAAGGAAAGGAAAACTTAATGCAAAATGCGATGACGCAAAAAGAGAATTGAGGTGCAATATGCATAGCATGTTCAAGCTCAACGGCAATCAGGACAGCCTATCATGAGGCCTGACCACAGACAATGCCGTCTCCTATGTCTTAGCACACAACACATAAGCCCTTCAGCAAAGCTTCACCATGGCCTTCCATTTTTCGAACTCCAACCCTACAGCCAAATCACCTTGGCAGGAAGCGCTCTCTGCCACATCCCCCTTGCTCTCTTCACCTCCAAGCAGACCGCTGGCGCCATATTGTGCTGTCACAGTGCTACTGCTGGATGCAGGACTGCCGGCTCCTTCACAGGCAGGGGTGATTGCCAGAGAGTAGTGCATGTCAGCTCGGTGCAGGCAAGAAGGACTGGGCGGCTGTGACATCTAAGGTTGGAAAGACAAAGCATCTTGACCAGGAGTACACACGTGGTGTCAGGAGGCACGGCCTCTCTGGGAACAAGTTCATGCATACCTCCCAGACACAACTTTCCAAAAGCATGGCAGCAGGGGGGAGGCAGGCACAGGCACCTAAGCACCACCCACCGTCTTGCTTGCAGGGAGAGGAGGAGGCAAGCGGCTCAGGCAGCGGCAGATCTTGCATGGAGGCAACAACCTCGGAGTCCCCTGCACAGCCATGGTTATCCGCCCCAATCTGCTGCTTTGGCATTAGCTCTTTGTCACACTGAGGCTGCTCTCCATCCTTGCAGTGCATGTTTGCTTGATCACTTGGTGCTTGCGCGGGGCACGTCGTGTCTTGCTCAGCATACAGCAGGCGCTGGCGGGGGCACGCTCCAGGTTGTTGGAGGTGCTGCACAGGGCTATGACCATATTGCTCGGCTGGTGATGGTAGGTTGAGTGGAGGCTGAGGTGTGCGTGGTGGGGTGGTTGGCAGGGCGTCTGCTGCCCCCTGCAGGTCTCCCAGCTGCTGTGTTAGGAGCGCGACCAGGTCCTCCTGCAGGGCCATTTGTATACCTTTCCAGTCAGTGCAGTGCAGTTGAGTATGTTGCGGTTTCCAGCGCAGCTGCACTTGTTCCCAGCTGCTGTGCCAGCAGTGCACCCTTGTTCAGCTTTTCAGTCCAGTACAGCATGACTATGAGCTTGTGCAGTCGCTCCAGTTCAACCATAACCACGAATCAGTCAGTGGTATTAACACATGTCGAATGCTGCTCGTCTAATATCGGGTGCATCCCACTCCTTATACCCATCATCTCGTACATAAGGGGTGCGTAGAAGCTTCAAGTTGCCAGCTTTGACATGCAGGCATGGCTATCTGCATTGCATGGGTCTGCACATTCCAATACACAAATCTGCGTATGAACATGTACGCGTGTACAACATGTGTACGTACGAACCCAACAAGCAGAGCTGCAAGGCAACCTGCCTGCAGATCATTGACCTTTTGCAACAAGCTTTTGCAGCAGAGGCATGGCAACAAGCACGGCCTCACTCTTGGCTGCCAGCAACAGGAACAAGAAGGGCAAGGAAACAAGCACAGCATGTACAAGTATGTTTGCAACAGCTAGTACCACCCTTGCCCTCCCTGTGCACACTACACCAGCAGGTGACTTTCTTAGTCACACCCTCCCTACGCATAACATTACTAGGTGGCAGGTGGCACATTCCCTCCCTTGGCCTCAGACAACAAGGCAACAAGAAGGGTTAGGGAACAAGCACAGCAGGGTGTCTCTGACAGCAGGACGTCACACAAATCTGATTCACACTGTGACCGCAGCAGAGCGTCCGTCACTCACAGCAAGGTGTACACTCACTCACTCACTCACAGTGTGTACACTCACTCACTCACTCACTCACAGTGTGTACACTCACTCACTCACTCACTCACTCACTCACAGCGTGTACACTCACTCACTCACTCACAGTGTGTACACTCACAGCAAGGTGTCACCCACTATCCCAGCACACCACACCCATGCATGGTCAGCTCAGCCACACCTGCGTCCTCCCTGCGCATGCACACCTTCTGTTGGCAAGCTCTGCTGGAGCTGCCAGCAATGATGCTCTGGGCACAGTCATTCACACACATTGCATGCCTCCCAACAAACAGGTTGCAACCAGAGCAAACTACCCCGCACACCTTTGTGGCAAGCTCTGCCAGGAGCTTCGCATTTTGAGCCTGCGCCTCGCCCAGTGCTTGCAGGAGAGATGCAGCCTGGTTGGCTGTATCATCAGACAAGCCCTTGACGACACCCATCTCCTGCTTCAGCTGCGTGGCAAGCGCACAGAGGGAACGCCATCACGGGATTACCATGACAAAAGCATCATTTGCTTCTAATCTCTGCACCAAGTGCGCATAGTGCATGAACGCTGAGGGGTTTCCAGCGAGCTGATTGCTTCGGTTGGCTGTATGGTGTGTGTGTGTGTGTGTGTGTGTGTGTGTGTGTGTGTGTGAATGTGCACGCGCGCGAGCAGTTGCAAATGCCTGGACACTGAGAGCAGGTCAACAGAGATCCAACCTGCTATGCGGAAAATATATCTTGCCTTGATCGATTTGTTGATATGCCCATTGCTGTGCGGTCATGAGGAATAGGGTTGTGTGCCTTAAAAATCAACAGAAAGCAGACTGCACAAACAAAGAGCACACCATTGGTGTTGCATTTAAATGAAACATAACTTTCATCCACAGGTGCTGTGGTACTAAGCAACGTTTGTTGGAACCCAAGGAAATGTCCAGGTGCAAAATGCCTGGATTTCAATTTTTTTCTACTTTGACACAGGAGATGAAATGCTGTAACAATGAATGCGCACACCATTCTAGACACATTGATGGTAGACTAGAATCTGAACATGAGAAACAGGCCAACATGGCATCAAACAAATCATGGCAGATATATGAGACTCTCCAGCATGAAAACTGAACGCCACAATGTTGCTGGAAGAATGATCATCAAAGCTCTTAGCAAAAGCCCGTGGGGAGCAGGCTTGGTTAACATGGACATAGGGAGTGGTGATAGGTTGGCGCAGCACAACCTTCAAATCCCTGCACATGCATCAAACAGAATTATACCCCCTTACCTCTTTCCAAGAAATTTTTCTAAGAGATCTAGACTCACCTCCAGCCGTCCTGATGCTATACTGATTACTCCCTATAAAGCCAAACCCACTTCTTCTCCTTCTACCTCCTGCTCACACCATCATGCGTTACGCAGCAGACACAACCCCACACTGAGGGCCACAACAGCCAACCGCGTGATGCAACCCCACCAACTGAATGTAAACCAGCGGCATGTGCACTTGATTGAAATCAAGTACTGTGAAGACACGAGGCCTGGACAACAGTTGGAGGCGGCACAGCGGCAGCATGCAGACCTCTGCAAACTCATTAATGCAAAAGTTGTGACTCTCCACATCATCCTTTTGGGTGTTGGCGGGACCTGCTACACTGAGCACACCCTTAACCAGTTTAAACAACTGGGACTTGACCACCAACGCGCCAATAAACTTGCTCGCAAACTTCATGCCCATTCTGTCATGTATGCCAACAAGCTTGTTACCACTAGGCGTGCTATTGAAAACAAGAATACTTCTTGCAGCCTGGTTATGGAGCCGGTTGCTTCCAATAACCCTCCAGATCCCCATTAGAGTCTTCTTTTTGTAGCTTCGTGGTGGAGGGGACTCACGGCTCTTCTGAGCCAATGTGTCTCCTCTTCCTTAATTGATGTAGGGAGAGTTTCCTCTGCCTACGTAGTTTTTCTTTTTCTTTTCTTTGAGACAAACATCACGCCAACATATTGAGTCTTGAGTGAACACAGAACTCACTGCAGAGAGCAACACAGGCCCTTTGTCCTTCTTTCCCCACTGATAAGCCAACAGAAGGTAAGCTCTTTTGTCACTCCCTTTAGAATGGAGGCCCCCTGTTCACAATTTGTGACTCACTAAAAGTGCAGCGCTGTTACACTGGCTGTCTCTTGGCTCCATCACATATCATTGTCGATACGTCAATGACCAGTCCTGTCTAGTGAAAAGGGGACAGATTTTAATGTGGTATTTTCTGCTGCACACGTATTGATTGCCTTCAGCTCTGACACCCATCATTTACAGAAAGACTCACTGTGACAACCTCTGCAGCAGTTGCATTTGTGGCCTCTTGCTCTGACTGAAGTGCGCATTTCAAGCAGCGCAGTTCCTGCAGCCGTTGCGTGAGTTTGCGAGTGTTTAAAACAAGGCGAAAAGTTTGGGATGATGATGTTTCAGATATACAACGTGACATGCATGTAAACACTAACATGATATTGCAGACATGCAGTATCACACACATGTAACACTCGAAAAACCAGAGCAGGTTTGAGGCACACAATATTGCTATCCTGATCATGCTTGGGAAACAAAACACTAGAATGAACAAGGATGTTTGCATCGTGCAGAGTGTCACGCTAACCAACGCATGACCTTGCGCTGATGTCAGTCTGCACAACCTTGTGCACAAGCACAGTGACCACCATATATCACTGATATCAAGCTGCCTCTGCTCATGGGCTTCATAACATGTCCATCATCCCTGTTATATCCCCATGCAGGAGCACACCTTACTCTTTTGATCTATGCTCAGATCCACACACCCAAGCCCTGGACCCTGCCTCCTACCAAGACGATCCACACACCACCACGGAGGTGCTGCCCCCTCTGGTTTGGCAACCTGCCCTCCCCACGGTTATCGCACACCTGCTCCAAGGCAGCGATGTTGTCCTGGGCCGCTCCGAGATCTGTGCGCGCCTTCATTAGCTGAGCCTCCAACTCTGTAGCCATCGCTGCTGCTTTGATATCAGACTGGAGGTCGGCATCTGTCTGCTGGGCCTTGCTAGAAACAGCCACGGTTGGTGGTGAAGGCTGGGGATCTACTTGTGTGCCTGCATTAGTTGCTCTGGCAGCTTCGCTGGGCCTTGCGTACCGTCCTTTCCGCTGCTGATGCTGCTGGGGCAGCTTTGGAAGCAGGGGAAGGAGGGCGCTGGCGTCCTCCACTCCTCCTGCGATCGATTGATCTTTGGCCTTGTGCAGAGGCACATCCTTGTCGGCATCCATGTCCAGGGTTTTGGATGCTGAAGTGCACATTTCCCGGCACACCCGCTTGTCAGGGTCTTCCCAGCAGTGGTGCTGCAGCTGATCTGCAAGTGAACGCTCCGCCTGCAAGGAAGCAGCACAGAGGAGGAAAAAGTGGACCAGGAAACCTTGCTGCACATAGACAGCGGGCAGCAAAAAAATTGGTCCCAACTCCAGAGCAGAAGATAAAGAAGTGGGGAAACAAAGGAGTCACTGACTGTCCAACACTACAGGGTTGGAAAATTTTGAGCCTTACCGCCAGTGCTCGGGTCGCGAAGTAGTTCTTTTCATTGCACGCTTTGCTCAGCTCATTTTTCCAGAATTCCACTTCAGAGTTAAGGCGGTGCTCCTGTGTGGTGTGTGTGTGTGTGTGTGTGTGTGTGTGTGTGTGTGTGTGTGTGTGTGTGTGTGTGTGTGTGTGTGTGTGTGCACCACATGCTTGCATGTCCGTGTGTATGTATCTTGTGTCAAGTTGTGTGTACACGCGTGCATGTGTGTGTGCGTGTGTATGTGCGTGTACCACATGTATGTGTGTGTGTGTGTGTGTGTGTGTGCGCGCGTGCGCGTGTGCGTTGGTGGGTTCGCAGGTGGGGGTTACAATAACCGCTGGAGTTATAAAACCCAACTTTGCTGCAGACTCACCATCTCCTCGATTTTTCTCCTTTGACCGAATACCATGGCTAACGATGCTGACAAAAGTTCGCACTTCCTGCTTGTTTGCACTTGTTGAGGTGTGTGGGTCTGTCACGCCGACGATTTCCCTCCTCTTCAAAGGAGTGTTATAAAGATTGAATTTGGTTTTAAGAATTTATATACAGCCATATATATAGCCCACTGAATTTTCTTTTTGGTCAATCGATCGAGGAGCCAGATTTTCCACGCGCAGATTCCAACCCTTGAAATTCAATTCTATGCAGCTTGATTAAAAGTACAAATTAATTGAGACCGGCAGTAGGAAAATATTGCCCACTCATTTTAATTGAAACCAACATAGGAAGTCATGCTCAGGGCATTATGTGGTCCAGTTCTGCAACCAGGTAGTAGATTAGGAGCTGAGTCTCTTTCCAGTGTTGTAACCAGTGTCACTGTCTCGTGGCCACAAAGGCCGTTCATTTTTGCGGTCAACCGCACCATGGGCAGCACGAGTAGCAGCGATGAGGTGCAGGGCAGCAGTGAGGCACATACCCCTGCTGCTGACCCTCAAGAGCAAGCCAAACATGGAGCAGAGGCCTCTGCAAGGCCACAAACAGTGAGCTCGGGCATAGGTGTGGATTTGTTCACCCAGGCCATGCAGAGCAAGGCAGAGGAGCAGCTACGGCGGATGCTTGAGCAGCAGAGCCGTATATCAGCTGCTAGCACGCAAGCTTCATCCACTGAAGATGACATGGAAGATGATGAGGACTTGAGCGATGAGGACAAGGTGAGCAATGAGTACCCTGCCCTGGCAAACAATGCATGCTTATTCTGGGCACAATTTCCAGGCTGTCAAATGCAGGAGTCTATGACATTGGCCAGTCAGGAAGTTGTGGCGCTGCCTAGTCCGTTCACAATCCATGTGCAGTCCTTAAGGCTTAAGATGGCCAACTGAATTTTTTGGTATTGCTAGAGTAGATTGAGGAAAAGCCATGGCAGCGGCGTGAGCTGCAGTAATTAGTTACGTTGTGTCTGCATCTGCAATGAAAGGCACAAGTACTCTCCAGTTCTGCAGCTCACCATGGCCGAGATAAACTCCCTATGGGGGGTCCCACTCCTACTTCTAAGCAAATTGCTGCCACACAAAATCACCTGATCCACAGATCCTGCCCAACCCAGAAACAGGGGAGGTACTTGGCCCAGCAGAGAAGAACCAGGGGAAAGAGCCTACCCGATTCGGTAAGCTGAAGTGCGCATGTGCGCAATGTTGAGAGTGCTGCTGTTACTGCTGCTGGTGTGCGTGTGTGTGTGTGTGTGCGTGCGTGCGTGTGTGTGTGTGAGAGTGTTTGTGTATGTGTGTGCGTGTGTGTGTGCGTGTGCGTGCGTGCGTGTGTACATGCTTGTGTGTGTGTGTGTGCGCGCGTGCTTGTACGCTTCTTGGTTGAAAGGAGAAGGAAGGGTTGCACATTTGGTAATCCTGGGTGTCGTCATGCTACAGGGCCAGAAATTGCATAGATTCTATACGCTATCTTTGATAGGTTTAAAAAAAGGGCTCTGCTGCCATGAACCGTGCAGGCGATTGGGAGATCCGGGGCCGATGTACTGATTGGTGATCCTTTGGGCCTTCTGGCCCCATCATTTGCCCCCCTGTGTTTTGTGCCATTCCTTGTTTCTGCCATTCCTGCACTATGCCGCTGCTGGGCCGCCATCCCTGCACTCCGCCACCGCTGAGCTGCTGAGATCTGCGGAGGCAAGGAATGGCAGAAGCAAGGCCAGCGGCGGAGGGCATGTATTTGGGAGGATCCTTTTCCAGGAGTCAGTCAGGCCATACATGTTAGCTTTGATACAATCTCTTTTAATCAGCTCCTTTATGAAGGCAGGCATGGAAACGTCCAGTTCTATGCTATTTATCATGTTATGTACCAGTACAGGGAAGTGGTGTAGCCCAGAAATAGTAATGGCAGGTGTGTCAATGGTGCCTGTGCATCACTGTGTGTACCTGTGTCTCATGGGCGTTTGGTCTTGATAATACCTGCTGCAGCTGGGTGATGCAGTTGGGCCTCTGTAGATGCCTCAGTTCAAACTTCACTGCTGCAACCGCACAAGCATACCTTGCAATTCCCTGGGTGCGAGTTTCTGTTTGCTTGCAGGAAGTGCTTTCCCATGTCCCTCATTTAGTATAATGCAAGGACAGCTTCAGCTTATGTAAATTTTATGTTTTCTTTCATAGCAGACTGGTTGTGCATTATTTGCAACATTCTTATTTACCTTGCTCAGAAAGCGCTTTGCGCAACCCAGCACCTCGTCTTCCAGCAGTGTCTTCTTATTTTCCTTTGGACGCATGTGGCCCTTGCGTATTGTGTTCCTGCTGGTGCTCTCAAGCAGCTTGCTGGGAGCATTGATGTGTATACCTCCACGTGACTGCCAGCAGAGCTCCTATGTCTATCGAATCTGGCTCCATACTTTAGAACAGGAAAGACAGACCTTTAAGGCAGCGCATTGCTCCCCACATCAACCAATGAAGAGAGGACACCCAGTGCACAAGCATTGGTCACCACCACGAGTGATTAGGCTAGTAGCCTAAGTCATCACGTGTACCAGAGAAAGAAACTTCTTTTAAAGCCGGTGAAAAGGAAAAAAATTAACTAAATGAGCAGGGATGAATCTCCATACATCAATGAAGGAAGAGGTCAGTGACGCATTGGCTATCGCTCCCAGCTCAGCTATTCTTGTGGGTTGTACACAGTGCAGAAACAGTGTTTGAACTTGTTGATTTGTGTCATGATGACCTTGGGGTTTTCCCAGAAGGAAAGCTGATTTGGGTTTGGAAAAATTAAGGGGGTGGGCGAATTATGCCCGCCAGTGTATTTACAAGGTTTACAAGGATAAGGCCTTCACGTCAGAAATTTCTGGCCTCGGCTGAACAGCGGCTGATGCGGCTGTTTTCAGCCGTGTGGAGTATCGGCTGAAAGTGCGGCTGAAATTTCCCATTCAGCCGTGAGCAAAAAAAGGCCACGGCTGAAAACCCCACGGCTGAACACGGCTGATTTCAGCCGCATCAGCCGCACTTCTTAATGTGTACTTTTGAGTCTATTACACGGCTGAAACCACGGCTGATGCGGCTGAAACCCTACTGCACACCCCCTCCCCGTACGGGCCCACTTTATTTTAGTTGCAAAATTGCTAAGTGCTGAAGATGTAACTGCTCTCACAAGGTTGACCGGCCTCCCTGCCCCTGCAAGCGAGTCCTTCGCGCGCGTACACCTGCAGCGGACGGACACAACATGCTCAGAGCCTTGATGGTGCGAGCTGCAGCGCAGGCGAAGGGAGAGATGGAGCGAGTGGTGGTAATTTTCATCGAAAGGGATTGCTTCTCCAGCTCAGGCCTCCAGCTTCCCCTGCACGCACAATCACAGCAGCATCAAACGTCAGTGGTACATACTCCATCATCGGTGCCCATCTGTGGAGGGAGCATCCTGGAGGAGTGCAGGGGGCAGTGCGCATGCTGCAGTCAGGCTGAGCAGTTACCAACATCACACCACAGTGCTGGAGTTGGCCAGCACCATATGCAGCTGCTCCAAGTGCCTTGGGTCCAGTGGGCAAGGAGGTTGAGGGGAGGGGGTTGCTGTGGGGGAAATCTGGCACGGTCAAATGTTTGCACGGAGGTTGAAATCATAAAGCGACGTTGGCCTAAATATTCTTTTTAAATTTTGGAAAAGTTGCTTATCAATGTACAGTCGTGAGCTTCACCAAAAATCGCTAAGTGCTGCACAACTGAAAATCCAGCGAGGCTCTAACCCCCTTCCTTCACATCAACATTAGTCATATATGCCTCCTGATCAATTCTGTTAGGTTGGTATGGCCAGCAACTCACTGCAGCTGCCTCTGCATGCATGTTCTAAAGAGCCTGGGTTGAGTTGGTTTGCTTCAAGGATAGTTGAACTAAACCCCAACTTAAGATGAAGTACATCTTAAGTTACCGGGTATTTAGATAACTTATTGCACTTTACAGATAAGTTCTAAGCATAAAATTCTAAGCCCATCTCATGCACAGCTCCTGCTTCCTTGACACACTTACAGGCTTTTTTAATCACTGGTCAATAAAAATAACATCACGGCTGAACACGGCTGAAGCGGCTGAAATCAGCCGTGCGGCTGCTCACAGCCGCTAGCGGCTGAACACGGCTGAAGAATTTTCACTGGTCAATAAAAATAACATCACGGCTGAACACGGCTGAAGCGGCTGAAATCAGCCGTGCGGCTGCTCACAGCCGCTAGCGGCTGAACACGGCTGACAATTTTTCAGCCGCGCTACAGCCGCATCAGCCGCTAGCAGCCGCAGGCCAGATATTTCTGACGCAGTCAAGAAGTGCGACTGCTAGTCTGCTCATAAAAGGCAATCAATTCATGAAGGAAATAAGGAAGTTAATTATGTTTTTGGTCAAAAAAGCAGACACATCATGAGATTCTGCCTGTGAGAACAAGGGAGCATATTTCCTGCGGAGAGAGACCACCTGGGGATGTGTGCAATGGGAGAGGACATGTTGTTCATTTACAAGGGTTTACAAGGGGTGGCCTACAGCCCGAGACTCTGGCCAATCGTTTGCTGGAGACACATGCTCTACCGCCAGTGTTTTTACATTATTGTTAGACGGCTCTGTGAATGGAAGGCTGTAATTCTCTATGTAGAAGCTAGGAGTATCATCAGATTCAAGCTTGCTCTTTTTGTGCATGTGCATTTTTTGCTTCTTTTTGAGGTTGAGGGGTGAAGCTGTATGTGAGCTAATCGTTATAATAGTTACAATGGGATTAGCCCTTCAGCCAGGTAGCGTGGCTGCTCGGCCTGCTCGACTGTTCCAGCCACACACAAAGTATCCATGAGTCCAGGAGCAACACGACGAATCTCGTTAGTTTACTTCCGCATGAAATGAAAGATATCCTCAGAACAAGCTTGAGTATAGGAAAAAGCACCTGACTTGACCAAAAGGGATATTGAGTTGAGGGAATTTCAAGGAACTGAAGTCCTTTAAAGAGAACACAAAAGAACATAACATACTTTTTTTTTTGGAGTCCTCCTCGGTCACACCTTTAAGGTTGCAAGCTTATAAGTTACAATGGAATTTGACCTCCAGCCAGGTAGTTCGGCTGCTCGGTCACAGCTATCACATTCAGATGTATTACCAGCATAGTATGCTCCAAAGCTAAGCCTCAACTCTCAGGGTGTGTGCATATAAACAAAAGCACGCTACGTTTCTCAGCATGTGCTTGCCTAAATCAAGATACAAATATTTAGGGACAAAAAAACACTTAGGGACAGAAAAGAGCGCGCCATAAACAGACGAAGGGTACTGCGCAGTATGGGTAGTAGCACAACTCCAGCCCAACATATCCATCTGATAGAAATCAAACAGTATTGAATACTGTGAAGATACGAGGCCTGGTGCCCAGCTAGAAGCCTCACAGCAACAACACAGCGAACTGTGCAAACAACTCCAAGGCGCAGAGATTGCTATCCACCCAATCCTCCTGGGTGTGGGGGGGACTATCTACACTGCCCATACCCTTGATCAATTCAAAACATTAGGGACTGACTCACAGAGATCTGAAACACTTGCAAAAAAACTCCATGCCCATTCTGTACAATTTGCACACAAATTTTGTTGGACTTACGTCTACCAGACGTGCCATTGAAAATAAAAACACTCATCATCATCAGTGTTATGATAACACTGGTGCCCTGGAGCAGCGTGCTGCCAGAAACCCACCTGATCCGCATTAACTCGCCTCTCATCTTCTGGTGAGGGAGACTCACGGCTCTTTGAGCCAACGTGTCTCTCTTTCCTTAATTGATGTAGGGAGAGTTTTCTCTGCCTACGTAGCTTTTTCTTTTCTTTTCTTACAGACTAAGGTATCAAATGAAGGGCAATCCACTGGCAGTGATGATGTTTGTTCGTGTGCTCACTGTACTCCGTCAAGGCATCTCACACCTCTCATCTTTCTTCCTCAAATCAACAACAAACTCCCTCATGACTGTAGGTTGGCCAGAACGTACATAATGCGTAAATATGCTGCACCTGTCTAAGCCCGTGTAAGCAGCCAAAAACTCTGAGGTCCAGCATTACCGGGAAAGACTGCTCATTTCAACATCTGCTTGCAGTATCTTACCGAGTGTAGCGCTGTTGCTGCGCATTAAAGCATTGTAAAACCTAACTGCTGCGCAAAACCAATAGAATTGTAAAGGTTCATGTCCACATTCACGCAGTACAGACCAATTAGGAGTGGCACACTTAACCCCAAGGATACACTTCAATAAGCACAGGTGCACAGTCTGCAAAGGACAATCCATTTCAGCTCCTTCTTTCATATATCTGGTGCCCCAAATTTGCCAAAGTTAATTTGGCATGCATACATGCTAGAAGGAAAAGAAAAGAAAAGTCTACACAAGCCAAAAGGCTGCGTGCATTAAGGAAATGTTCCTTTTCTAGCAAGCAGGGAGAGCATACATTTTCATCAGCCAGAGCATGATGTATGGCCTGTCCATCAAATAGTGCTCAATGCCAATTGCCTGATCCATCTACAACCAGCCAAAAAAGGAGCACACATTTGCACAGCAGTTGCCTGTGGATTGCTCTGTTTTGCGAATAATATGCCTAAATGATTAAAGGAATCTGCACAAGCCAAACTGGCTCGAACTTCAGTGAAAACTGGACATTGTTGTACAGTATTGCCTTTTAAGTGCACCATCTCAGACTTAGCCACATTTATCACCAATCCTTCCCGGTGAGCATACACGTGCAGCCTATTCAGCATCAGTTGAGCTGCTGAGGCTAACCACTAGTGAGTCAAAGGTCATCTACGCACAGCATGTGTGTGACTTGCACTTCACTATTGCCTGTGACAGCCCCTTGCATGATTTCTGCCAAAAAAATCCACACTTATGACGCACAAGGAAAACAACAAGGGGAAAAGCAGGCAGCCTTGCTCACCCCCGAGATGGGGGTGCACACATGCTTGCTTGCAGACATCCACCAAAATGTTCACATTTGCATACATACTTTAATGATAGCCAGCAGGCAAATAGGCATACAAATGCGCTGAAGGCATGACCCCATTGTTAATCCTGCAAACTTTGTAAGTCTTAGAAATTTCATGAAGATTGATGCCCTAGGATAGGATAGGATAGGATAGGGTTACATAGCTGTACCTGCCTACAAGGGCAGCTTAGCTGAAGCAAAAGGTGCCTGCAACCAAACCAAACTAAACTTGTGCAAATGTCAACTGAAAGCCTTGAGCTGAGTTCAGAAGCGTCAACTGTAAAAATCACACTCACACTGTCACTCTAATGAAACAAGCACGCAAAGTCATGCTCAAAAAACTCCATAAGGCTGTAGTGTAGTGATGCCCTAGGAATAGCCAAGTTGTGTCGGTGTGCCTGAAGAGAAAAGAAAACGTAGGGAGAGGAGGCTCTCCCTACAATTCAGGAAAAGGGGACACATTGGCTCAGAACCACCCCCAGTTGGAGAGTAACAACTTTTGCATTAATGAGTTTGCAGAGGTCTGCATGCTGCCGCTATGCCGCCTCCAACTGATGTCCAGGCCTCGTGTCTTCACAGTACTTGATTTCAATCAAGTGCACATGCCGCTGGTTTGCATTCAGTTGGTGGGGTTGCCTCACGCGGTTGGCTGTTGTGGTCGTCAGTGAGGGGTTGTGTCTGCTGCATAACACATGATGGTGTAAGTAGGAGGTAGAAGGAGAAGAAGAAGTGGGTTTGGCTTTATAGGTAGTGATCAGTATAGCATCAGGACGACTGGATGTGAGTCTAGATCCCTGTGAAAAATTACGAGGAAAGAGGTTAGGGGGTATAATCCTGTTTGAAGCATGTGCAGGGATTTGAAGGTTGCGCTGCGCCAACCTATCACCACTTCCTATGTCCATATTAACCAAGCCTGCTCCCCCAAGGGCTTTTGCTAAGAGCTTTGATGATCATTCTTCCAGCAACATTGTGGCATTCAGTTTTCATGCTGGAGATGTTATGATCTTGGAAGCCTGAAAGCATGTGGAGTGCACTGTCTAATTGATGACAGCCTGGGAGAGGGCATAATGGGTTAGTGGACCTTTTAAAGCGAACCGCATGTGTTTGGTTATAGAGGGTGCCAGTGCGATATTGTAAGATGGTGCGCTTCATGGGTGTGGATATACAGGACATGTTCCTAAAGGCATTGCTGATTTTCTTATCTACATGTGGTAACAGACTCTGATAGTATGAGTGGTAGTCTGTTTTGGAGTTGGCATATCCAAGTCTGTGTTTTGTATGCATGTGAGACTTGAGAGCATTTTGAAGATTGGGGAGGTAGGTGATTTCAGGATTGGGTGCAGGAGCTGTGGATGTGCGAGCAGTTTGTTCTCTTCTTTCCTCCTTGGCTAACCAAAATAAGTGAAAAAAATGGATTTCCGCCAGGGCCTGCGCCAGGGATCCCAGTATCAGCCACACTATTATTGGCTTGGTTAGCCTGATATTTAGCAATAGCATCTGCACATTCGTTACCAGCAATGCCAGCGTGAGTTTTACTTTATAGAAGCAAATCATTTGCTATATGATATTGATTTGTGAATTGCTAATGAGAGAAGATGTGATAAAAAGAACATCCCCGAGGATATGTTGTTTGTGCTTCTCAGGGTAAATAAGTTGCTTAAGTATTTGATGAAGAGAGGTGAGACTGTCTGAAGCATTGTGTGAATAAGAATGCGTGATGGCAGCAGCAACTGCTTCCATTTGACTTCTGATACAGCTGTAGCCAGGCCCGGTAGCCAAGCTGGGTTATGGTTGTGTAGGTGGATTCTCGCAGCTGTGTTCCAGACTGCAATAAATTGTAGATTCCAGGTGTGCTGAGAAAGAGGAATTTTCTGATTGATGCAGGATTGTGGATCGTTGTAGCAAAGGTTGGTACATGCGATGGTCCCCAGGGGGTCGGCCCTTCCTTAATACAACGCTTGTTAGCCGCTTGCGTAGCTTTTCCTTTTCCTTTTCCAAGTTCACAGCAGAGATGTGGATAGGCAGTGAGATGCTGTGACTGAGTTTTATGTGTCTTGGTTTTGCTCTCCGGATCGGAAAGAGAGCAGGATGATAGCTGAAAGACTGGAGTTCAAGACCTTCAACAACAAGCAGAGTAAGCATTGTCAGCCTTCCTACCAAGGAAAGCCATGCCCAGCAGCTAACTGCTGGGAACAACTAAATTCTGCACACTAGATGCAGCTGCTGACCACAAACAGGAGCCTGTGGAACAGCCCTTAGACCCACAGTGGTTCCGGCACATTCAGTGCACGCCATGCCCGGCCTCCAGACCACAGGTGTCACCCTCCACTCGCCTTATATCATCCATTCTCTTTTCTTTTTTCTTTTCTTTTCTTTCTTTTTTGCTGCCTACACCACTCCACCAGCGTCCCATGCATGCTCCACACCCAGAACCAGCTGCATTCCGCAGCGTCTGCTAGCTCACACCCCACGCTGCTGCCGCTGCTGCACGCCGCTGCCACGTGGCCACCAACCCCAGTCCTGAAAGAGCTTCACCCGTGTGTGGGGTGTGTGTGAAGCTCAGTGCCGGCGCATGGGCATATTTGAAATGAAATACGAACCATACCATAGAAGGCAGTGAGTTCAAAAACCAAGTGCAGAAAAGGCACTTGTGTTCTTTGAGACGTTTTCTGGGTGTGAAGGGCACTGCCATAAACTGGCCAGTACTAAGAGAGCGTGGCCAAGAGCCTTTGCCCTTTCATATGTTTAGGGCTATCAACTTTTTATGCTTAATTCAAACAGTGAGACCGTCTCACTCATGTGGCATTACTTCAAGTGCTGAAAGCGGATTTACACCTTGCTGGTAGATACAATTCTTGTTAGTCTGCACATGTGTCTAAGGCATTGAGTGCATGGGCTATGCGGATATGTTTAGCAGAAGATTCTGAGTGCTTCTAAGATCCCCATGCAGGATTTCTTAGTGGAGTTGAGGTACAGGCAGCAGAACGTTTGGTGGAAAGCGGATGCCCTCAGTCCCTTAGAGGTGTCAGTGAACAGGAAAGCAGTGACTTCAAGTCAGTAGTAAGTTACTATCATTGATGTGGAAAACCTTCAAAAAAAACTGCACGCACACCCTTTTGTATGCCATCAAGAAAGAAAGAAAGATCTGCGCTTGCCGTTCGGCCGTGTGCATTAAGGAAAGAGCCTCCCAATGACTCAAAAGAGCCTCTCAATGACTCAAAAGAGCCTCCCAATGACTCCCATCAATAAAGGACATATTTTCTCCCATCATATCAATTCAAGGATCTGGATAAAGGAGTCATGAGGAGTGTGAGTATGTTTAGGCTTTGTCCCCTTGGAGGGGATTTACGGCTCTTCTAAGCCAAAGTTTCTCCTTTTCCTTAATTGATGAAGGGAGAATTTTTGATGCTGGATGAGAATGTTTTACCAGCAGCCGATTAGCCAGATTCTCGGGCTGTAGGCCAACCCCTTGTAACCCTTGTAACCCTTAATTGATTTAGGGAGAGTTTTCTCTGCCTACATAGTTTTCCTTTTCTTTCTTTGTGCCCACCGCTTGAAGGTCAAGTCTATAAATGGCTGGGTGGTTCATATGTGTATGTATATATATATGGTTCAAAAGTGTATATTTATGTGTATATCACCTATATATGGTTCAAAAGTGTATATATATGGTTTGAAAAAGTGTGTGTGTGTGCGCCGAAGTCCAGGACGAGAAACATGTTTTTTATTGCAATTACTTTGAGGTGTGTAAACTGCGCAGGAATTACAAGGACCTGTTTATTGATCTTTTTAAACCATTGCATCTGTATACTATACAGCAGGTTAGTAACCTGCTCTAAGAACAGTAAATGTGCAGTAACGGTGATTCAGCATGACAGCATCTTCCTTATTTCCTTCATGAATTGATTGCCTTTCATGAGCAGGCTAGTGATCTGCAAGTGCGGCACATGAGCTATCTTAAGAGCACGCTGGGTGTTAAGCGTACCACTACAAACTGGGCTGTCCTGAGGGAGTGTGGTCATGAGCCGCTTCAGTTTTACTGGTTTAGGTCTGTTGTCAAAATGTATAATAGCATGCTGAGGTCTAACAGTGAGACGTTGAGAAGAGTGCTGAAAGCAGATTTGAATATTCATTTGCGTGAGCCAGCCTGCTGGACTGCTCAAGTTTTAGATGCTTTTCAAGGCTTACGGCGCTGTGATTCCTTTGTGCAAGCTCTGCGGCAGGGCACTCCTATCCCTATTCAAGAGTTTACTGATGACCTCAGACACAGGCTGCGGGCGGTGTGGAGAGATGTTGAGGGAGTGAATCTGCGGGACACGTAGAGTAAGCTAGCAACTTACCAATCTCTTTTTGCAGTGCCTTTTGACCACAATGTGCGTGTCCCTGCCCGTTTACCAAGGCACATGCATTTGGATTTGTCTCCACATGTCATGAGGAATGTTATCCGTTTCAGACTTAGGGCACACACACTGAAGGTGGAGACAGCAGCTTGGGATACTCGGAACACTTTCTTGTGTGATTGCTGTTCTTGTGATGAGATTCAAGATGAGGCTCATGCCCTTTCACTGTGCAGAAACGAAGATGTTTGTGCTTTGAGAAGAAAGTACGCTTACCTGTTCAACTGTTTCTCTGGTGATTTTTCAATGGAGCAACCTTTTTAACAACAAGCCAGTGTCCAGGATGTTTCTGATTTCCTCTTGCAACACAACAAAAAGCTTTTTTCGTTTGTTTCTGAGCTTATGGACATTATGTTGGCTGGCGAGGACCAGTCACAGGCCGATCAGCCGAACAGTCTGGCTGAAGGTCCCCCCATGTAAATCTAAATCTAAATCTGAGCAAGCTAGCAGTCGCACTTTTGCTTCAGCTAAGCTGCCCTTGTAGGCAGGTACAGCTATGTAACCCTATCCTATCCTATCCTATCCTAGCAGTCGCACTTCTTGACTGAAGGCCTTATCCTTGTAAAACATTGCATACTTTTGCCAGCTTTTACACGCTGACTTCATTGCTTTCTTGGCGAGCTTCCACATTGACTGATCTTGAGATCAGTGCTTTTCTGAATCAAGACTTGCACATATTTTCAAAATTTTTTGCTAGAAATGGTTTCATTTTTTTCTATGCTAGATGAGAACGTTTCAACAGCCAGAGTCTCGGACTGTAGGCCAACAGCTTGTATCCCCCTTCCCTTGTAAACACCTCTTACAGTAAAAACACATTCAGTGCCAGATGCCGCAGCGGCTGGAGTAAGAGCAAAGTGCTTGCGGGAAAAAAAACAGTTCTTCCCAAGTTCCTCAACAGAGCAGTAATAACCTCTTCCATTTGTCAAAAAGGTCCAGCATCAGTTCACAATTCTCACTCATACGCTGATGCAAGCTCAAGCTGAGGCAAGGCTGCTCTCATCAGGCAGGCAGCTGTGGTTAAACCCAGTCACATCAATCGAAATCAAAGGAGGCTTGCGCCCTCAAAAGTTTTTGAAAGCATGAATCCATTTGCATATAAAGATGAACAAGAAGACTACGTAGCAGTGGAAACACTGCAAGCGTCAATGAAGGAAAAGGACACACATTGTCCTGGAAAACCCGTCAATTCCTTCCACCAAAAGGAGAATCAAAGGAGGCTGGTAGGGACCGGAATGGCTGCAGGAGTCGAACGACCCTTTCCTCTCCTACCTTTTCATTCCTTGCACCACCAACCAGCTACGCTGCCCTCAGAGGCAGGTACATCTGTGTAAACCTTCCTTTTCATTCCTTGCACTACCTAACATCTACAGGTCAGGAGTGGTTGCTTTAACGCGGGCACTGGCACCATCATCCTATCTCACACTCAACAGTACTGAGGCGTGTGAATTAAAGCGATGCTCAGCTGCCCGCCACGCTAAGTAAGTGCCCTTCTGAGGCGCTTGAAGGCTTTTTGAGTTCACTGTATAGTCGCTGGGGAACAGCTTTGATTTGGGGTAGACACACCAACCCCCAGACAGATAGTGGAGCAGGAGAGCCTGGCACCTCCTTGTCAGCACGTCACCTGGGAACACCTGACACCAGCTGTGCGGGGTGGGCAATCATGCCCAGCTACTGCAGTTGCTCGCTGTGCTCAATCACGAGACAGACCTTATTCATCCGCTTGTAGTGCTCATCTTCTAA
This sequence comes from Dunaliella primolecta, assembly GCA_914767535.2. Lineage (NCBI taxonomy): Eukaryota > Viridiplantae > Chlorophyta > Chlorophyceae > Chlamydomonadales > Dunaliellaceae > Dunaliella > Dunaliella primolecta. Next base: position 10,612,032 of record OU611760.1, on the reverse strand, counting down.
TGCAGGTCATTAATTGAGGGGCTGCAGCCATTGAATGAACAGGCGACCTGACCCAAGGGCCGGTCAGGGTCGGCAAAACCAGCCATTCATACTAGTACCTGCTACTGCTTCCACCAAAACATGCAACATCACTGACCACCATCCTTCCTGTTCAGAAATCGGGCAGGCGCAATGCAGATGAATGCAAACCTATTAGCATGGAACTCCCCCAATCGGCACTGAAAACAGAAGCGAGCATATGCACAACACTTACACACATACACACAATTAAATAAGCAAGCCCTCAAAGGGGAGGGGGAAGTGGACTGCCGTGCTAGTTTTTGAAAACGGAAAAGTAATAGCAAATGCCGCTGCAGCAAGTTGATGGGCGTGTAGCTACCTTCCCGCTCTTGCCCTTTGGCCTTAATTATAACGAAATTACGTACTAAAGAGCAGGAGCTGTTTTCCTGCTCCGGTACTGACATCGAAGTTCATACCATCCGCACCAATAAAAGGGTTTGGATGTAGCTGGCGAGGCAGCAAACAAAGCTTTCACACACATGCACGAGCATGCGCGCGCGCACACACACACGCGCGCGCGCTCACAAGCACACACACACACACACGCACGCACGCACACACGCACACGTGCGAGCGCAAACACATTGTGCCTTGCACATTGGATGGGTCATGGGCATGGCAGAGAGTCCCCTCATTGCACGGCGGATCTTAGGTTGCAACACATGCAATGTTGCAATCGTCGTTGCCGTTGGGGTTTCGGCCTTTGCATTTGACATGGGGCTTTTGCCTCGACATGGGGCTTTTGCCTTGACATGGGGCTTATGCCTTGACATGGGGCTTTTGCCTTGACATGGGGCTTTTGCCTTGACATGGGGCTTTTGCCTTGACATGGGGCTTTTGCCTTGACATGGGGCATCAGCCTTATTGTCTGCCCCCCATCCCCACAAAAGCGCTCAGCCTGAAACAGAGCCAGCGCACCTTCAGTTTCCCTCCAGGCCACCAGAAATCGCCGCAGGCAAGATCACAAATGGAACAGAAAACAGAGAGACGGTGCAGCACAGGGGGCTGAACCTGCTGTCATGGACGCCATGCCAACACTTCAACAACCCTCCTCCTTTTGTTTTCCTCTCTTCAAACACAGGGCTGTGCGCTACCCAAGGAGCACCCGAGCAGCATATGTTATCATTTCATGAGCAGCAAGCAAATTATGGGCACCCGAGCAGCACGCCCTGTCACGAGACCTGAGCACCATGTCATGAGTACCCAAGCAGCATGTCATCTCTTTCCAGCTGCACACCTTGCAATACGTTGCAGCACAGAAGGTGAGGGGGAAACCATCTGCAACATGCAGAGGCACTGTAGCTCAGCAAAAGGCAAAGGTGAAGAGGGAAGGCCGGCAGGGACACACCCTCCAAAGGCACGATGCCTCAAAAAGGGAGGAGCAATCCTGAGGACAAGGGGATGCAAGCGGACAGTGCCTTGACTCAAGGAGACTCTCAGAGGAGGTAATGCACAGAGCCTGGACGAGAGAGGCACAGCTGAGCTCCCTCGTCGGCAGCCACAGTCAGGTCATACCGCTTGCACTCCTTTTCTGTAACACGGATACCATCTTCCCCTGGCGAGGAACAACCTCTGTCACAGCCATGTCAGCCATGTCACACCCCTTGGAATCTTCCTATAATGACTGCAATACCTCTCTGAGTCTCTGAGAAGGCTAAATGACTACCAAACCTCTCTGAGTCTCTGAGAAGGCTGGACCTTCACTCACCAAACAAGAAGCTGAAATGTAAGCCCCCTCCTTTGTACACCTTCGCACTCGACACCATACCTCGGCACAATTGTTGACCAAGGGCCACATCCCCAAACCCTCCCAGAACAGAGCCGCTGCCTCAGGAGGCGAGCTGCCTTGATCAAGGATCACACTGTGACACTTCAAGAACAGAGCCGCAGCCTCAGGAGGCGAGCAACCCGTGATCAAGGATCACACCCTGTGACCCTCCAAGAAACAGAGCCGCAGCCTCAGGAGGCGAGCAACCCGTGATCAAGGACCACATTCCCAAACCCTCCAAGAACAGAGCCGCAGCCTTAGGAGGCAAGCAACCCGTGATCAAGGACCACACCCTGTGACCCTCCAAGAAACAGAGCCGCAGCCTCAGGAGGCGAGCAACCCGTGATCAAGGACCACATTCCCAAACCCTCCAAGAACAGAGCCGCAGCCTTAGGAGGCAAGCAACCCGTGATCAAGGACCACATTGTAACACTTCAAGGATGGAGCCGCAGCCTCAGGGGGTGAGCAACAACAACATCCATTGGCACAACTGTTGGTCGAGGCTCACATTGACGCTCCACTGGATGGAAGAAGGATGGAAGCCGCAGCATTAGAAGGCGGGCTGCCTTGATAGCAGTCGCATGCATAAGAGATGAAGATGTCACATGCAGGGGGAGCGCCACGAGAGAGAGAAGATAGCCCTGTGCTGGGGACAGCTCTGATGCAAGAGGAAGCCTCCCCAGATCAGGAGAGGAATCCATGAGGTGGAGGGGGGCCTCGAGTGTAGGTCTTGAGCCAGAGAGAGAGCCAGAGAAGAGAGACTCTCTTGGAGTGGGGGTATTGTGTCAGGGGTGCGGAACAGCTGGGTAAGGAGGGAAAGGCCATGGGCGGTGTCCATGCTTGGAGCAAATATTGCAACCTGTGCGCACAAGGGCATGCAGAAGAGGGTGCATGTGAGAAGCGCTGTGGAGGTGAGTGGGGTGCGGTAAGGAGAGTGGTTACAGAAGAAAGCACTTGTAAGGGCGTCATGCTTTTGCGAGTGTAGCTGCCCGCACCCCAAAGATTGCACATGCAACAGAATGAGGGGTGGGGGGGGGGGGGAATGAGAGTTAACATCTCCTCACCATGGATGAGTGAGGGCGGTAGCATTGCAAATGAAAGCACTTTGAGGCCAGAGGGGGTGGGGTTGTGGTATGCTCGTCAAGCAGCGAAGGATGCCGAGCCTACCTCGTGGGCATTGCCTGGGGCGGACACGGCCTCGGCACCGCACAAAGTGACGGCCATGACACTAGCCCTGCGGCATGCTATCTACTCTGACATCTCCAATGCAGAGACTACGGCCACCTTCATGTTTCTACCAGCGGTAGTAAGCTAACGATAACTGATTCCCCTGCTCGAAACTTCTCACTGCTTAATCACATCTTTGCTACAAGCTTGGGACCATTTCAAAAAGAGGGCCGCGGACATTCCAGGCGGACCCCCAAAGAAGGCATCCCCAGCATGCAAATGCTTGGTGTGCAAGGAAGGGGAGCACAGTTTGCAATGCAACATCAAGGCATTGCCTGGGCTGGACAACCAAAGAAGGCGTCCACGTCAGCAAGGAAGGGGAGCACAGTTTGCAATGCAGCATCAAGGCATTGTCTGGGCTGGACAACCAAAGAAGGCGTCCACGTCAGCAAGGAAGGGGAGCACAATTTGCAATGCAACATCAAGGCATTGTCTGGGCTGGACAACCAAAGAAGGCGTCCACGTCAGCAAGGAAGGGGAGCACAGTTTAAAATACAATGTCAAGGCATTGCATTCAGGATGAGGCTCATGAAAATGCTCCTGAATGGACACACTTACTCCATTGCGATTCAGGCAGACACGTGAAAGAGGTGTGGAGCTTCACCATGCCTCTTGAGGATCAGCTGTGCGCTTGATAGCCACAAACACTTGACCAGCTGCCAAAGCAGTCCACCCAGTCCCAACTGGCTTCCCCGACAGACAGCACCACCCAACTCTGTCTCCTCTCCATTAAACACAATCGCATGGGGCAAGACCAGCGCTGCTGAGCATGACGAGCTGTCTGCCCAATCCCAACCGGCTTCCCAAACAAACAGCACCACCCACCTCAACCTCCGCTTTATGACACACGAGCCCACGGGGCAAGGCCATCACCTCGTGCTCCCCCCTTTGACACTGCCTGCTGCATTGGCATCACCAGCGGCTTTGGCAGCCACGCCCAGCTTGGCCAGCCCATCCTGCAGCTCCTCCTGAGCAGGACAGCAGCGCAAACACAGCAGGATTGGTTCAAAACAAACCTTGAGACTGGACACCGATGGTAGCATAGCATAATACACAGTACAATACACAATACTCAATGAAAGGAGGGTTTGTGTTCTACTTGCCGGAAGAGCTTGCGCCTACCCCACATTCCTTCTTGCCACTGTGTGTGTGTGTGTGTGTGTGCGCGTATGTTGTGTGAAAGACCCATGCTCTGCTGCGACAGCTGTCCCCTGAAAGGTTGTCTGAAAATACAATTTCGTGTCAATCACTTGGAAGAATGCTGAAACAGGTCATGACCTGAGCAGTGTGTTGGACCACTGAAGTTTTGCTCCAAAGATCCGAGGACGGAGGGGGTGCGGGGGGTTGCATCAAGCGTATACATAACCTGCAGGCATGCCCAGTGGTCACTGAGACATAAACCATGCCTTTTCATTTTTGTTCCCACTTCTCATCCCTTCTGAGGCAAGCACACACCTGGAGTGCGCGGTAGATGTAGGAGTACTGGTCAAATGTCTGGACCATGCCCATGCGTTGTTGCCGCAGCTCATGCACAAGGGTAGGAATGTTGAAGGCCTCAGACAAAAGCCGTCCACGCACGGAGGATGATGAACCAGCTGCTGCTGCGCGCGCAGCTAGCCTGCAAGTCAAGGACACGGGAGTGGGAATGTTGAAAAGACCTTTGGACAAGTGGGGGAAGCGTTGCAAGTAACACTGAAAAAAGGGCGATGCCAGCCATGCCTTCTATGCCCATGCGTAGCAACTAGCTCAGAGTGACTAGAAGCAGGCCCTCCACCCACATGCCTGGCAGAAGTGCAAGTAATGCTGCTCGTCGCATCAGCAAACACTCTTATGCCTTGACCTCTTAACCCTCGACACAAAGCACACAATTATTAAGTATAAACCACTCAAAACAAACTTCAATAGGGGCCACGGAAATTTGTTTGCCCAGTGGCTAGCTGGAAAGGTCCGCAGGTAAATTGTGAAGTCCATAAATCTGGCCCCCCATGAGCCTTAGATCCAGCGAGGACACGCACGCAAGAAAAGATGGAGGTGAATTTCACGGTCACGCGAGCTTATTCAGACGGGAGAGGCAGGCCAGCTTTGCCAGTAACGCATGGAAGAGCTTGCACTAGAACTTCAGTCACGCCTCAGGCAAAAACCTAGACGAAGCAGCCCCAGTTAAAACATTGCTTAGCCTGCATGCCAAGTTCAGGGCAAGTGATGGGCCAGGGCAGGTTGGCAGGCCAACCTTTCGAGTTACCAAACAAACAATGCCCTTACTTTGCCTATTTGCCTACAAGCCACCCAACTTGGACGGCCCTGGTAACTCCTTGGTTTAACCTGTATGTAAAAAACCTTTTTCCGAGTGAGGTGTGCTGGGTGGGCGTTGGCGTACAACACACCCTTACTCACCCCTGTACCCTCAGGATCATGATGTCAATAAATGCAACATGATGCCAGTTACAGATAGACCACGAGGCAAGTTGTTTACCTGCCTCTGGATCATGATGTCGATCACACCCTCCTACAGGTACTTGTCTGCCCTTTGGACTTGACCGTGAGTGCACGCATGCAGCGCACCCTTGCACACCTGCGTATCCTCTGGATCATGATGTCTATCGCCAAAAAGGTCCCGGTCCGCCCAATGCCTGCACTGCAGTGCACTAGCGCCTGGCACATACCACTGCTGCCGCATGGCTGCGCACCCAGGGGCACACTGTTGCCCTGCAACCAAGCGCCCATGCATGAGTGTGTGCATGCATGTGTTTGCACAAGAGCACCTGGCATGTACCACTCCTGCCACATGGCTGCGCACCCAGGAGGACTCCGATACTTTGAAGAGGGTGAGGGCGCACACACGTGCTATCAAACACAAATGCAAATCCTACCCCAAAAGCATGCAGACATGCCCCTGAAGTTGGAGCGCACACAGTCGGAGCGCTTGATTTTCAAGACCGATGGGTAAACATAGAGCTCATCCATGATGGAGAGGAAGCATACCTCAAATTGAAGCTGCAACAGTGGTTGCAATACACACGCAAACACACGTGCACAGACATACTCACACGCGCTCACAATGCATGCAACTTCAGTGTCTGTTCTTGAATGAACAAGGCTCCCCAGCCCCATATTCCCACCGTCATGTCAATGATTGACAACACTTCCAGCCACATCGCCAAACTGTGTGCCTCATAACAGACACCTCCAGCCAACACTTCAAGCCACACCTCGTGCCAACACTCGTGCCACTTTGAGCCAAACTTTGAGCCACAGAACAGATACCTCCAACACTTCAAGCCACACCTCGTGCCAACACTCGGGCCACTTTGAGCCAAACTGAGCCACATAACAGATACCTCCAGCCAACACTTCAATCCACACCTCGCGCCAACACTCAGTCCACTTTGAGCCAAACTTTGAGCCACATTACACACACCTCTATAGCCACATTGACGTCGTTTCAAGGTGCACTGCAGACCACCTCCTGTTTGCTTTATTCTACACTCATTTTTGGTACTCTTTTTTGGTTCCTTCCATCACATTGTTCATCATCAAAGCGCACCATTGATAGTCAAGTGTAAGCACGTGCACACGGGAGCGGAGTTAATACAGAAAGACTGCAGAGAAAAGGACAGCAAACTGAACTCAAAGAGGAAATGAACAGCTGTCCGGAAGGCCAATTTTTGACACTCACCCTCACACTATAAAGGCACATGAAGGTCATAAAGAAAACCTCTTGCTCTTGAAATGGACCTCATCTATTCACACAGAGGGGGAGCAACACAGGTCATCCTTTGATTTAAACTACAATTGTTTGTCGTAAATCATAATGTTGTGATATCTTGTACCCTTATTTTAAAGATGCCCTCCCTTATGGAACATCATAAATTCAACAGGCCACATGCCACCAGAGCACGGAAAATGGAAATGCGTACCTGTAAAGCCTCTCCTGAAGTCCTTGGCTCCTGCGCACCCTGCTGCTGTTGCTGCTGCTGCTGTTGTGCATGCTGAGATTCCTGCGCCTGCAAGGTGGATGCTGCTGGTGACGTGCTTTGCTGCACCTGCACCTGCTGCTGCTGGCGCACCACCTGCACAGTGTGTGCGTGCATGCGAGTATGAAGGGGGGGGCATGGGGGGGAGTCTCAAGCTGCTTTGACCTACAGGAACAAAGCCCTTGGCGCACTGATCCTTCCAGAGAAAGTGCAACATGCAATAATGCTGCCGCACAGAGAGCTCAAGCCTGCCCTCCTCTGCAATGCGTTATCCTTCCAGAGGAAGTGCAAAGTATGCAAGTATGCTGCTGCACTGAAAATTCAAGCCTGCCCTCCTCTGCAATGCAATCATATGTATATTGCATATTATAAGATGTGCAACATGCAATAATGCTGCCGCACTGAGAACTCAAGCCTGCCCTCCTCTGCAATGGTCCCCAGACGGCAGCCTCCTCTGCTTGCAGAGCAGCTGCTTGCTTGCGTAGGATGCCTGCCAGAGGCCCCACCATGGACCCCAACCACACATCCAGCATATGACAAGCACAGCTGAGAGGGTGCAAAGAAATGGGAGTCCAAAAGAAACTGGAACTCCAAGCCAAACAATAGGGCACCACGCCCTGAGCGCATTGGTTGTGCGCAAAAGGTCTTCCCTCCTAACCAATGATGGGTGTGTGAGTGTTCCGCCCATGAGCTCGACCGCTACAATACGTCCTTGGATTCAACAACATGCACACACAAGAGTCTTAAATCTGAGAATGGTAGGGAGCTGGCGGGTAGCACACTCGCACACACCCGACATTCATGGGAGGGGAGGCCTTTTGCAAAAGACTCCAGTGCTTGTATGCACCAGAGCACACTTCAGTCATGAACCTAAGAACACATTATTCGACAATGCTTGAGTCAATGCAAATACACAATTTGCGCAAATTACTGCCTTTTCACGACCCAACGAGAGGGCTTGATATTGCAATCCTGATCATTGAAGGCCCTTGAACACTCTCACACACATGCCATTGGCAGGAAGAAAGGTTTCGCACACAGCAACATGCTGTACCCCTTGCACCATACACACACACGCACACATGCATGCACATGGATGGACGGACACACACCACACCACACCATGGCCATCAAGCACAATTAATAAGCTTACTTTGGATATGTGCTCCACCTCACAAGAAGGAAGTTACAACAAAGCAGACTGCCAAAAACCACGCAAGCGCGCGTACACACGCGCACACACACACACACACACAAGCCCTCACCTGTAGGGCGGCACATACACTACGGATGGCTTGGCTGTCAGGGGGAGTCCCATGGTCAGGCCAAGCATGGAAGTGGAAGTGGCGCAGCGTGAGGGGTGGGGGCGGGGGGCCAAGGAGCACTTGAGGGTCCAAGCGGTTTGCACCCTCACGGCATGACACCTGTGCATATGAACGTGGTGTGTGTATGCGCGCACATGCATGTACATACTAAAACATAAAATTTTTGTACACACACCATGTATGTGTGTTGCGCACAAGCAGCTTTTTTGTTTTGTGACTTCAGTCACTGCAAATAACACAGAAACTGCGCGCGCACACACACACACTGTTCACACACACACACACACACACACACATCTGCAAGTGCATTTGCATGCGCAGGAGGATGATATACACCCTCTGCGCCTACATACCCTCTGCACCTCTGCTTACCTTCTGCGCCTGCACACCCTTTGTGCCTGTACCAGTACAGGCAATGCCCTCCTGCGTGCAATGCCCCCCTACCGCATCCTTCACCTGTACCCATGCCCCCATCATATGCCTGTGCACTCCGTCATGTGCCTTTGCACTGCGTCATTCTCTTGTTCACTCCATGCTGCACACTCCATGCTTTGCCTGTGCACTCTGCCTTTTGCCTGCAACCCACACAAACTCAGGGTCACACAAAACGGGTCCCTCTTCGCCCCCCCCAATGCACAGCCACCTGCACCAAGCCATCCATCATCCACCTTTCACATGAGCAGCATGTCTGTGCCAGAGGGTTGAGCAGAGTGGCAAAGAAGACCAAAGGGGCCATTCCGAGCTCGTTCGTTTGTGAGCAGCAAGCCAGCCAAACCCCAAAGCCTACACACACACACACACACACACACACACGCACACAGACACACACATACACACGCACACACACACGCGCGCGCACACACACATACACACACACCTGCATCACGCGCTCTGTCATCTGCCCATCTGCACAGGTCCGCGAGTGCAGCACAGTGACTTGAAGGCTAGATGTGCTCATAGTTTCACCTGCAACGCATAGTGACCACGAGCTCAGCCACATGACAACAGGACTGCGCAGCTCTGTGTGACTCCGAGAAAAGGCACAGGCAGCACAGCGGCTCGGTGGCTGCTCACTTGGTCAAAGTTGCAGCGGAAGTCAAAGTTGTCAAGTTACTGTTGCAGTCACTGTCTGCTGCAGCCATAGTCTTTCGCAGGCACACTCGCAGCCAGCAGGCATCATAATGCATGCTGAAGCCAGTGGGTCACATTCACTGTTGCATGTTAAGAAAGCTACCACGTATGTTAAGGAAGCGTGTTGGCTGTTACACGGATATTGTAAAAGAGAGTCAAACAAGAGAACACTCAGAGTTCCAGATTGATCTCAAACTTCACTGAAATTCCAATTGACCCGCTTAATCACGCAACATTGCACCAGCAGCAACTGTCGCCGTCACAGCAGCATCCAGCGTGGCATGATGCAGTCAGCCACAGTCGCTGCTGAAGTCAGAGTTGGTCACGTGTATTGTTGCACTAGCAGCAACTGTTTTGCCGTCACAGCAGCATCCAGCGTGGCATGTTGCAGTCAGCCACAGTCGCTGCTAAAGTCAGAGTTGTTGCTGTGGTGAGCAGATCAACGATGCCTTACACACTCTACTGCACACCCTGCTGCATGACTGATGTTCTGTATGTTCTACTGCACGCCCTACTGCATGGCTTCTGTTCTGCGCTTTCTGCTGCGTTATCACTCAGCTGTGGGCAAAGCCAAACTGTGTGCACAACCACTATGCTGCATGGCCAAAAAGTCTGCGTATCCTCTTTGCTGTGATCAGCTGCGAGCGAAGCGACACTGTGCGCATGACCTCTCAGCTGTGAGGTCATTTTAGTGATATCCTTGAAGGAGGAAATGGAAGCAAAGCTAGCACTGCGCACAGGGGTTTCGCCTATCAGGGGCAGCAACCAAAAACAAAATGCAATAAGGAAACGCGTCTTTGAATGTGCTGTTACTATTGGAGGAGAGTGCAAGCGCTTGATCAAAGATACAACTGCCCGCCACCCACAATGAAACAACCTGAAGATGAGGCGGTGCCTTGGAACAGTGGACTTGCAACGAATGATCACACACACATACACACACACACAAACTTTACCTGGTTGTTTAGGGAAGTAGCACGTACGCTTGGCTTTGCCGCGCGCCTCAAGGTTGGTCAGCATCACAATGACAGGCACGCGCACACACACACACACACACACAACACTGATTCCCAAACAAGCTCACCTGGTTGTTCAGGAAAGTAGCGCACGCACTTGGCGGTGCCGCGCTCCACAAGGTTGGTCAGCATCACAATGACAGGCACCCTATGCTCCAGCACCATGCGCCAAAAGTGGGCCACTGTGGTGGGCAAGGGACCCTGTGCGCGCGCGCATGTGTGTGTGCGTGTGTGCGTGTGTGTGTGTGTGTACGTGTGTGTGTGTGTGTGTACGTGTGTGTGTGTGTGTGTACGTGTGTGTGTGTGTGTGTGTGTGCGTGTGTGTGTACGTGTGTGTGTGCGTGTCTGTGTTTGTGTGTGTGTTTGTGTGTGTGTGTGTGTGCGTGTGTGCGTGCGTGTGTGTGTTTGTGTGTGTGTGTGTGTGTGTGTGTGTGCGTGTGTGCGTGCGTGTGTGTGTTTGTGTGTGTGTGTGTGTGTGTTTGTGTGTGTGTGTGTGTGCGTGTGTGTGTGTGTGTAAGGCAGCAGGTTGTCAGCATCATGAAAACACCCTTTGCTCCAGCTCCGTGTGTGTGTGCGTGCACGCGCATGTGTGTGTGTGTGTGTGTGTGTAAGGCAGCAGGTTGCCAGCATCATGAAAACACCCTTTGCTCCAGCTCCGTGCGTGTGTGCGTGCACGCGCATGTGTGTGTGTGTGCGTGTGTGTGTGTGTGTGTGTGTGTGTGTGTGTGTGTGTAAGGCAGCAGGTTGCCAGCATCATGAAAACACCCTTTGCTCCAGCTCCGTGTGTGTGTGCGTGCACGCGCATGTGTGTGTGTGTGTGTGTGTGTGTGTGTGTGTAAGGCAGCAGGTTGTCAGCATCATGAAAACACCCTTTGCTCCAGCTTCAACTTCTCAAAAAGAGGAACATTGTCATGGAGTTGACTCCATGACCCAAAGAGCCTTGCACGCACAGGCTCAAAGCTTGCACAAAATCAGCTGGCGTTTGCTCAGGTTCCTGGCCTTCATTGCTTCACACTTGATGACTTG
>OU611760.1:10583005-10595505 GCA_914767535.2 Dunaliella primolecta | reverse complement strand
CGTGCGTGTACCAAGTTGTGTGGGGTGTGCTCGCCAACAAGCAGTCCTTGAGTGTCAGCACAGGAGGGGGGGGGCGCAGGGCTGCTGTTGCACGCACCACAGAAGCAGGCAAGGCATGCGCGTGGAGTGCCAGCAGTGTTGCAACCCCAGCAGTCTTCTTGACCTCCTTGCTGATCAGCTACCACAGCAGCAGCAGCCGCAACAGTGTTTGTGCTACCATTGTCAGAATCAGCAGCAGCACATGTCTCCTATTGTTCCTTTGGCACCACCACCCTCAAGCTCACCATACCCACCGGAGTCCCAGGAGCCCATGCTGCATGCTCCCAGACACTCCGAGCTGGGATCCTGCTGTCAACCTACTCTGGACGCCCCCCTCCACCCGCTGCTGCATGCACCTTTGTGCGCAGCTTCAGCAGCAGGCCACCTGCCTGTTGTCCAGCTTCTGCTCAGCTTCTCCTCGCGGCCACATGCACCAGAGTCCCACCTTTTGCATCTCTGTAAAACGGCTGGTGCTCCCCGCTGTGGGCAATCTGGTTGCGTGCAAGCCGATGGCGCAGGAGGCAGGAGTGGTTCACACGCACAGGCACTTGTGAGGAGCCTGGGCTGCCAGTGTTGCCTAAGCAAGAGCCATGTCATCAGCCACAATAGGTCTGCAGCAGCAGGGTTCACCGGGAGCAGGACCGGCGGGGGAGTGAGCGGCAGCAACAGCAGCAGCAGCCATCCCACGGAGCCTAGGTCGTGGCACCCCCCTCTGGACCAGACGCAAAGCCACAGCGCAGGTGCTGGCAGCAGCGCACACAGCGTGTGCAGCATGCACAGCACGCACCGTGCTTGCACGCAAGCACTCGAGGGCGCAGCACAAGGCGGGCATGAGGGTGTTTGTGAGCTGCTGCTCGGGTGTGGTGTGCGTGCAAGTGCGGCGGCGCTGGAAGGTGCGGCTAGAGTTGGCCATGAGGGTTTGTGTAAGCTGCTGCTCGCGCATGGTGCTCGTGTGACTGGGGAGGCTGTGGCAGGGGCGGTGGAGGGAGCAGGGGAGTGGATGCTTGAAGCCAGGAAGTCGGGGAAGGGATTGACTGAGGGAGATGGGTTACTCTTCTCACGGTGGTGTCAAACATCACCTTTATCATCATCGGCAGTAGCAACAGCACCAGCACCAGCAGCAGCAGCAGCAGCATGTACAGCAACAGCAACGGCAGCAGGCGAAAGGCTTGGGGTGCGTTGTGAAGGCACAGCAACCCCAAATACACGATTGTGTGTAGACAGCACTGCAGCAGGTGCACCTGCAACAAGGGTGTCCGTGGCTAGCTGCCCAGCAGGTGGAGCTGCAAAAGGCAAAGCATCGTCACCAGCAGCAGCAGCAGAGGGTGTTGGTGGCAAGCCAAGGGAGGGTCCTGCATTGGAGTGCTCATCGCAAGGGGGGCAAATGACCGCAGGAGGAGGACCTGCAAGAGGCATGTATCCCGAGCTGGAGTGTGCAGCAGGGCGGTTGTGCTGTATGCTGCTCCGGGTGGCAGCGGGGGCAGCAGCAGAGGCGTGCGGCACGGACTCGGTCACGCTGCGTTTCGAAGGTGCGCCATCTATTATGCGTTTGGGACAAGTGCAAGGCTCTCGCCTACTCCTGCACAGTGGTGTGCCAGTGACCTCGCCTGCAAACAGCATGCCAGAACCTCGAGGTGCTTGCTCAGCAGCTGCAGACGCACGCGCAGCTTTGCTGCTAGCGCCCGGGCTTTCGGACAGCGTGCCACCCTCCGGAGGCCCATGCTCAGCAGCCGCAGATGCACGCGCCGCCTTGCTTGCAAACAGCACACTAGCACACCAATGCACATACGCAACGGACACAGATGCTAGAGCGGCCCCGCCTCCAGCGGCCATGGCTGCAGGCAGCGCACCTGTCAAGCCCCAAGGCACATGCGCTGCGGATGCAGGCGCACAAGCAGCCTCACTCCTAACAGTTGTGCCTGCAGACAGCATGCTATCCACTCAGTTTCCGTGCTCCACCAAGCTGGTGGCTCCCCTCATCCCCGCATGCTCCCTGGGCATTGACCTGTCTAACGCGCTGGAGGCCGCAGCAAAGCACGGCCTGCTAGGCTTGTGTGAGCTGCTGCTGGCGTGCAGCCCCCAGAGGCCTGCGGGCGTGGCCCTGGACGACGCGCTATGCAGTGCTGCAAAGGAGGTGGGTCATGGCTGCTGCCACTGCTGCTACTGATGGTGATGGTGATAATGATGATGATGGTGGTGGTGGTAATGGTGGGTGATAGGTTAAGGTGATGAGATTGGTAGGGAAGACAATGTTAATGCAATCTTGGACAGGGAGGGATAGAGGGGTGGCCAGCCTCAGGCGTGCCATCCCAAGATTGTGCACAAAAAGCAATGCCTTTGCAAACTCCCCATCTCAGGGCACCAGGGCACGTATATAAATCATATATTATTATATTATAAACTATTATTGTATATAAATTCATACATTCGTATGTATGTATGCACACACGTACGCACACATAGTGTACGTATCAATTATGTTCTACGGGCTGCATAACGCAGCTATTTGCAAGGAAGATGTGAAGACTTGGAATGCTTATGAACAGGCACCATCAGTGGCCACGTCGTATACATGGCCATATGTTCATGACTGCTGTTGAGTGCCTGCACCTTTTCACAAAGCTCCTGGGCAACCTTGCTGCTCCTCGTTCTCTCTTTCCCTCCCCTTTTTACAACTTTCCCCCATCAGGGTCGCTTAGCTGTGTGCGAGTGCTGGCAGCGCTACTCGCTGGCAGCTTTGCCCTGCATACCCGGTCCTTTAACTGTTGGCAATCCCTCTCTCAATTAGGTCCACTCAGCTGTGTTGCCTCTACCTTTTGTCTAGGCCTCCTTCTCTTGGCTATGTCCCCTTCGGGCAGATCCACTCAGCCACGTTCGCCGTCCTCTCTCTTTTGCCAAGCTGTGTGTGCCTCTGCCTTTGCTCCTGTCCTCTCTCTTTTAGCAATGCCTCCTTGACTGAGGGTCACTCAGATGTATGTGCCTCTGCCTTTTCTCGAATCCTTGACGCAGGGCAACATGGCTGTGTGTGTGCTTCTGCCTTTGCTCCTGTCCTCTCTCTTTTGGCAATGCCTCCTTGACTCAGGGTCACTCAGATGTGTGTGCCTCTGCCTTTTCTCGAATCCTTGACGCAGAGCAATATGGCTGTGTGTGTGTGCTTCTGCCTTTGCTCCTGTCCTCTCTCTTTTAGCAAAGCCTCCTTGACTCAGGGTCACTCAGATGTGTGTGCCTCTGCCTTTTTTCCAATTTTTGACACAGGGCGAAGTGGCGCTTGTACCTCTGCCTTCGCTTCTGTCCCTTCTCTTTTGGCACTACCTCCCTGACTCAGGGTCACTCAGATGTGTATGCCTGTGCCTTTAGTCCTCTCTCTTTTGGCAATACCTATTTGACACAGAGTCACTCAGGTGTGTGCCTTTGTCCCTAACGTAGGGTTCCCTCCTTTGCGCTGTGAGTCAGTATTCACAGGGTCAGGTGTGCGTGAGCTCCTCCTACAGGTCAGCACACTTGCCCTGCACTCGGTCCTCTTTCTTTGACCTTGCTTCTCCCCACCTGCACCGCACAGCTGTGTGCCTCTGCTCTTTCCACCCCATCCACTTTTGTTTGGCCATGCCCTCCTTCCATAGGGCTACTCAGCTGTGTGCCACTGCTAAGGTCGGCCAATTCCACTTACCCCAAAAGTATATATCCCAGATGGTCTGCATTTTCCAGAGGGGGGCGATGGAGGCCTGGAATGGGGACACTTATCAAATGTTCCTTGTGGGCCAAAAGTGGCAAGATTTAAGCTTAGGACCAAGATGTGGCCTCCTACCCAACGCACCTGAGCTTCACTCTTGCCAGCCATGGCCCACCTGCCTAATCGGCCGCGGCGTGAACCTTGCTTTTTACCACCAAATCTCCATTCTGGAACAAATTGGTTGTTTTGCTGCACCACATTGGATGTTTTTTTTGGTGATACGGTGTCCTTGTATCAAAATGATATCATTGCAAAAAAATTGGAGTGGAAAAACCCAGTGGTTGGTCAGATACAGGATTTCAGCCATTACCCTTACTTAGAGAAATTGCAGCACAGGGGGTGCCAAAAATGTCAATTTTTGACCTCCTTCTTTCCTATTTTTGAATATTTTAGCATAATATATGGGGGTTGTAAACACATCATTTTGGAAGCGGAAAATGGTTTCAGGGTGGAGCTGTGGGCCTTTTTTGGGTGATCTGAGGCCAGGAGAGTGATCTGGGGACACCTATTTTCATGAATTTATGGAACATGATGATTTATGGATTAATAATGGTAAAATTCGAGAAAGGGAGTTGGGAAAGAACATATCCAGTGGTATAGGCCAGTTGACCCCGGCATTTTTCTGCAAAAAAGTAGAGTTGTATCGCAAATGCATGCGTGTCTGGCGGCGTACCTGCCCCTTAACCTCTGTTGACTTTTTCTCCTTCAAAATGGCCCCCCTGTGATGTGGGCCTCAGCCCTCTTGCTCGGCCATTTCCCTGTCATGTACGCCTCACAATGCAGGGTCGATCAGCGGTGTGCCTCTGCTCTTTATCCACAGTCCACCGCTTCCTCTTCATGCCTCTCTCAAGAGGAGCCTTTTAAGCTGAGTGGTCCTGCCTTTCACTTATTCCTCATTTTTTACTACACCATGCAGGGCCACTTAGCTGTGTGCAAGCTGCTGCTGCGTGCTGGTGCAGCTGCACAGATCTCTGAGGGGCCCTTGAGGCCCAACCCACTAGTTTCAGCGGCGTACAACGGACACAAAGAGGTGTGTGCTTTTGCGCAGGTGTACCAAGGCAAAGTGCATATGTGTGCAAAAACTCGCTGCTTGCCATAAGACGCCAAAGCACATGTGTGCACATGCACGTGCGCACACGGACATGTGCCTGTGTGTGTATTTGCACGCACGTTACAGAGGTGTAGGCATGGCTTGGGGTCAAGGCTGCCACATATCTAGATTTTGCTTCTTTTCAACAGAGGGTCACTCAAGTAAGCCATCATTTTGGTGAGCCACTGCCCTCTGGTCCTTTAGCATCATACTTCTCCTAGAAGACCCATGGCTCCTACCCTGCTGCTACCTCCAGCATGGACACGCAGAACACATCGCTAAGTACTGCTCTTGATTGGGCTTGAAGGTGTGCTTGAGCACAGACAGATGCACACATACCTGTACGGTATTTGGATTCAAATGCATGCCTGTGCTTGTGCTTGCACCCACTCATGCCTCTGCTTAACTTGCTACTTTGTCATCAAACACATCTTTTCGTTGCTCATCCTGCCCTTGCTGCTAAATCTGTCGCGTCGCCGTCAAGTGCTGCTTCCCTTTGCTCGTCTTCCCTTTGCCTCCCCCTCTCCCGCGGGCTCCCTCTGCTTCAGGCTCATGTCTTTGTGGGCCCTTGCTCCGTCATCCCCATCTCAGCTTGTTTAAATGATGCATTGATTACTTGCAGCTGTTAGTTATGAGTGCAGGTTTTGGTTCATGCCTGCACTTGCCCTGGTTTCAAGCCATGTATGCATATGATGACCTTGTAAGCAAGCAGAGCATCGTAGGTGCAGGCACATGCACCATGCACAAGGAATCGGTGGTATGCATCTGAACAGTTGGCTCATTCATGGCATGCATGCACGAGGCTCTGGTGGTATGCATCTGAGCAGATAGCTTGGACATGGCAGGCATGCACAAGGCTCTGTTGGTATGCATCTGAACAGTTGACTTAGACATGGCAGGCATGCACAAGGCGCTGGTGGTGTGCATCTGAGCATATGGCTTGGACATGGCAGGCATGCATCCTGCTCTTACTGCAGTACAATCGTTACACACTTCTAAATCCATGGCCCAAAGTTTGCAAGACATGATGGATGCGGTAATGACGCAGGTCTGAGCTTTGATGACTGCTCTACTACTTGCACACGCACACACAATCATACAAAGGCACACACACACATATACAAACACATGCACATGCATATGCACACACTCGTACACAGTGTGCGGCTCTTTGACTCATGACAAATGTGACGGACAACGCAGGTGTGTGCCCTGCTGCTCGCCCACGGAGCTGCCGCAGATGCTGGCAGCAACTTCCCCCTCACAATGGCTGCCTCAGGTGTGGGTGTGGGTGGGTAGGTGTGGGCGGTTGGGTGGATGGCTTTGTGTGGGTATGTGGGTATGTTTCTGGGAATGCGTCAGGTGTGTGGGTGTGGGTGGGTAGGTGGATTTGTGTAGGTGTGTGGGTATGGGTGGGTACGCGAAGGGGGGGGGAGTTGTGTAATTGTGGGTTGAGGTTTCAGTTGAAGCAGACAGGTCTGATACCACCAACCCTGGGCCTTAGGCCAGCTGGTGTCGAAATATCAAACCTGGGAGAAGAAGTAGTGGCAGTCTGATCCTTGCTTCGCTACCAGGATGAGCAGGCAGGATGAGCAGGCTTGGTGCTCAAGGGCAGCGAGAGTCCCCAATCAAAGGTTTGTCGTGCAAAGGCGTAAATCAATCCCCAGTCATCCCCAATCAAAGGCTTGATACTTTAAGTCAACAATCAAGCCCTGATCAAAGGCTTAATGCTCAAAGCCAACGATGAAGCCCCCATCAAAGGCTTGGTGCTTAAAGTAACAATCAAGCCCCAACGGCTTGATGCCCAAGGCAACATGGGTCTCTGACCAGGTGTATGGTGTTTGACACTGGAAGAAGTCAGCAATTCAAAGCAGGTTCTAGCATACAGAGGCATTCCTGTGAAATCGGTTGATCAGGTGAAAATAAGGCCTCTTGAGCTCTGCAGCACATTTGTTTTTGTATCGCTGCTTTGGGCTCCCTTCTATTATACTCTCTATAAAGGTGCCCGCCTGCCTGCTTGATGGCTTTGAGCCTCCTTGTTTTATACTCCTTCTACAGAGGTGCCCGTCTGCCTGCTTGATGGCTTTGAGCCCCCTTGTTTTATACTCCTTCTACAGAGGTTCCCGTCTGCCTTCTTGATGGCTTTGGGCCCCCTTGTTTTATACTCTCTATGAAGGTGTTATCTACCGCCTTGATGCATTCCTCATTATTGTAACTGCACAGCATTCGTTCACTGCAAGTGCACTGAAAATGAAAGGTATTCTCCGGCAGTGAAAGCTGATATCTGAGACAGGCGTGTTACCTAGCATAAGCATTGGCAGGCAGGAATATGTGTGTGTATTTGTGGGGATATATATATATAGAGAGAGAGAGAGAGAGAGAGAGTGTGTGTGTGTGTGAGAGAAAGAGAGAGAGAGAGTGTGAGTGAGAGAAAGAGAAAAAGAGAGAGAGAGAGAGAGAGAGAGAGAGGTGCGGGGGGGGGAGAGAGAGAGAGAGAGAGAGAGAGAGAGAGAGAGAGAGAGAGAGAGAGAGAGAGAGAGAGAGAGAGAGAGAGAGAGAGAGAGAGAAGTATGTGTATAGGTAGGTAGGTAGATAGGTCAAGGTTGTGCCATGTACAGCCCCAACGGGCGGACATGAGGAAACCTACGCGCCTAGAAATACCAATGTTGCATACCACTTTTGGCTTTATCAGGTGGACACGAGGAGGTCTGTGCGCTGTTGTTGGAGCATGGGGCCCGTGCTGATGGTGACCAGGTAAGAGGGTGTTGGTAATGTGTGAGAGCAGGCTTGTGCAGACTTACTCTGTATTGTTGCCTGGTTCATGATTGCCTGGTTGCCCCCAATTAACACATGCTCACATGCTTCAACACATTGACACGCGTGTGCGCGCACACACACTCTACACACACTCTACACGCGCACACACACACACAGGTATGCATCCCACTCATAGAGGCTGCCTTGGGCGGGCATGCGCGCGTGTGTGCCTTGCTCCTCGCCCATGGCGCAAAAGCAGACGCAGGGGCAAGCTGGCCCCTGCGTGCTGCTGCCAAGGGTGGGCATGCGGAGGTGTGTGCGCTCATGCTGGCGCACGGTGCAGGTGAGCAGAGGCCAATCTGTGTATGTGAACGCGTGATTTCTTTTGGATGTTTGTTGTGTTTGGGCATGTGATGTTTCTGGGCATGTATGCCATCCTTTAAGGGCAGGTCAAGACTGCCAATACTCGATTTCCTCATTACAGATCTGCAGGTTAATGTCAATGCCAATGTTCCATGTAATTGAAGAGCATCGACAGCATGGAACCATGGAGCATGGAACCATAGGCGTGTGCGGCCTGCATGCCTGCATGCAGCATGCAGCATGGAGCATGGAACTATAGGCATGTGCAGCCTTCATACCTGCAGCAGCTTCTTTGCTACATATCAAAGCAGACTTTCACTTCATTATGCTTGTAGGCGCGAGTACACACTTTGGAAGTTCAACTATGCCTGCATTTGCAGACAAACATGATTTGTGGAACAACCATTTCCCTTGTAGTGCACACACAGATGCACGTGCAAAGAACAACCAAGCCCTGGAAATAGCGCTAGCCCGTGGCCACAAGGATGTGTGCAAGCTATTAGAGCATGGGGTACATGCAGATGCAAAGGTGTGTGTGCGTGTGTGTCTGGTGCGTGTGTATGTGTGTGTGTGTGCGTGTGTGTTTGGTGCGTGTCCGTGTGCGTGTGTGTGTGTTGATGTGTGTATGTGTGTGTGTGTGTTTGCATGTGTGTGTGTGTGTGTGCGCGCGTTTGGGCATGTGTGCATGTGTGCATGTGTACGTGACTGTGTGTCACCACCTGTCTACTAGCTGTGGACGATCATTGAGTATCTGCTGGCATTGTGTCTTTCTCTCCTGCTTGTATGGTGACTCCCAACCATGAGTAGCTCCTGAGGGACCTAGATCTGGAAAGACAGGGTCCCTGTCAGCCTCCACCTGGCTGGCTTGCTGATGTTGAATAGAGGGAAGAAGAAATGGCTGCACGAGGCCTTTCCTTATTAAAATCAAGAAGCCAGCTGCCTCATCGGGCTTGCTGATTTTGCCCTGCATGTGATTGTTTCATTTTCAGGTTTGCTGGCAATGCCCTGCGCATGGTTGCTTCATGCACAGAATCGCTGATGATGCCTGATGTGCATGGTTGCTTCATGCGTAAAATTGCCATCGATGCGCTGCGTGTGATTGCTTCATGTGTAGGATTGCTGATGACGCCCTGCACATGATGGCGTCATTTTCAATTTTGCTGACGACGCCTTGTGCATGGTTGCTTCATTTGCAGATTTGCTGACGATGCCCAGCGCATGGTTGCTTCATGTGCAGATTTGCTGACAATGCTTTGCGCATGGTTGCTTCATGTGCAGATTTGCTCACGATGCCCTACACGTAATTGCTTCTTTTAAAGATGTGCTGATGATACCCTGCGCATGATTGCCCTGCGCATGGTTGCTTCATGCGCAGAATCGCTGATGATGCCTTGTGCATGGTTGCTTCATGCATAAAATTGCCATCAATGCGCTGCGTGTGATTGCTTCATGTGTAGGATTGCTGTTGATGCCCTCTGCATGATTGCATCGTTTTTACTTTTGCTGACGATGCCCTGTGCATAATTGCCTCATGTGTTTCCCTGTTTGGACTGTGCACTCCCTGCTGTGTCCATGCAGGCATGCCCTCGCCGCTTTGCATAAGCTAGTCTAATCGGCCAGCCTTATGAAGTCTGCATGGTCTGCAGGCCTCGTGTCCAAGTACCTTGTACCTTGTGAGCCAGTCTCGTGCACCCCAGTGCTAATCCATCATGAGCACGGGCTCAGTCCATCACAGAAGGATGGATTGATGTATAGAGTCTGCACCTTCCTTAACTCATGCGGCCTTTGTGGCTGGCACAGATGTTCCTTTCTTTCCTTTCCCTTTCCCGCTCCCTCAAGGATGGTTTTCCGCAGCATCTCAAGCGAGCAATAAGAAAAAGATATAGTTGCAGAGTTGAATGGAATGATGGAATGCATGGAATGGTGAAGCGCTGCTGGTGCAAGGAACATGGGGGTATTGTTGCAGAATTGTTGCAGCCTCTTTGTCAGTGACCTGGGCGGTGTGTAGGTGCGCAGACAAAGCTGTGCAGCAGCTGTGCATTATTTCACCAGCCCCATGCGTGTGTGTGTGTGTGTGTTCGTTTGTGTAAGAAAGGGGATTTTGAAAGGGGGCAGTGGAGATGCTTTCAAAACTGATGGTGGAAAGGAGACACTGTGGCCCTAAGAGCTATGCTTTGTGCGTGAGGCGGTCCGTCTGACAGTTGCCACAGGGCTTGGCAGAACCTGATGCTTGAAAACAGGAGTGGGCAGACACTAATTGATGCAGGTGTTGTAGGGCTTGTTGTGTAAAACATATTTTTTTGTTGTAGGGCATGGTGTGGCAGCCATGCTGCGCGCGTTTCGAATGTACAACAGTACTTGTTTTGCTAGGCAGCCAAGCCAGCCTTTCACACGTGACTGGAGAATTTCCGACGCTTTCAGATGTGGATAAACTGATGATCAAAGTGTCTCAAAAAGCCTGTGTACGTAGGAATGTGTGAGGCCATGCCTATATACCATTTTCTGGGCAAGGAGGTGGTGGTTATTCCACCATGCAGGTAGCATGCCAGTGTTTTAGGTTAATACCAAGGGTCTGCAAGAGGAGTTTGCCAGCATGGCGAGTTGTTGCAGTCAATGTTGAAGGCAATACCATCTTGCAAGGCAATCAGCCTTTCACAGGTGACTGGAAAACCTCTGATGCTCTTGGATTTAGATGAGCTGATACATGGGCGGTTTCTGTAAGCTTTCTGTACATAGGGATGTGCAAAGCCTGGTCTAAAAAAAGAAAAGAAAATTATACCTGTATTTGGGCTATTTGGGAGTTGGTGATCTGTATGCAATTGGCAGATAGCATGAATGTCAATTTTCTTTGGACTAGTTGGACATTTTCTACATGAGAAGTTGCAGGCATGCCCAGTTGCAATTGTACATTTGTGCTTCTGGCAGTGCATATTCTGAGATAACTTGACTGTGAATTCACTGCATTCTTTCGACTCACAACGCCATGGGATACTGCTAGTAGTCCTCCTGATCTCCATCGACCTTTTTCATTCCCTTTTTTACGGTGGAGTGGCTGCAAGTGCCTTGGCCCTAGGCATCCTTTTTTCTTAAATGGTGTGGGGTCCGCATTGATTGTTCATACAAAGCAGCTTTTTCTTTTGGATGAGCAGCTGCAGCCCATAACTTGTAAGGGGATTCTGAGACAGGACCATCCTGTCAATGACACTCCGAGAGTTATTGAGTTAGATCATTCCTTGACACACGATGGCTGCCAGTCAGTGATGCCCAGCATAGAGTGTAACATGGGGATTACAAGAGGTAAGAAAGAAAAACCACGTAGGCAGAGGAAATGACTCTGCATCAACTAAGGTGAAGGATACGCTTTGGCTCAAAAAAGTTGTGAATCCCCTCCACCACAAAGCTATGTGACGGAACGGGTTAGTTGGGACCTGGAGGGCTTTTGGAAGCACCCGGCTCCAGATTCCGGCTTTGAGTAGCACTCCTGTGTTCAAGCGCGCCAAGTAGTAACAAGCTTGACTTCGCACTCGTAGTCTCAGAAACCCGCATAGAAATAATAAGGATAGGATAGGATAGGGTTACATAGCTGTACCTGCCTACAAGGGCAGCTTAGCTGAAGCAAAAGGTGCCTGTAACCAAACCAAACTAAACTTGTGCAAATGTCAACTGAAAGCCTTGAGCTGAGTTCAGAAGTGTCAACTGTAAAAATCACACACACTGTCACTCTAAATGAAACAAGCACGCAAAGTCATGCACAAAAAACTCCATAAGGCTGTAGTGTTAGGAAAATACACTTTTTGTGTTTCCACAAGAAGCACAGAAAGTTTGAGAACGGCACCGCTCTGAAAAAAGGTCCAAGAGGCCATAGTAAATGAGTTATGTTCTGCTTTGCACTTCAGTTCTCAGCATCCACTGTTAAAGATGCAATGCAATGCTTCAGGAAGGGTAACCGCCGATACAGCCTGGTGAGTGCACATGTCAAAGAAGGTATCAACTGTGTTGCCTTGCTTGAATCTCTTCAGCAGATAAGTACCCTCTGTAATCTCTCCAAGACATGGCACGGGGTATGGACGGCCCTTAAGGACCCCCATACACCCCCCCATACCTCCTATTAGGGACCGATGCTGCTTTTATTGCCTGCGCAGTCTTATGTGCTCGAACTCGGGTCTCTTGGTCTGCAGTTTGTCCATGCCTCTTGGCTCCTCCAAAGCCACCTGCGTGCATTTCTTGTACAGGTGCTGCTGCTCCTGCTGCTGGGGGAGGGCAGTGTTGGTGCTGGACAGGGTTGGGCTCTTGGCTGGTGCGCTTCCGCTTGGTGGGAGTGACTGGGGCTCCGCTTGCTGCAGTCGCTCCTGCTGCTGTCGTTCCTGCTGCTGCTGTTTGTGCTGGTGGTGGGGCAGGCGAAGTAGGTGCTTGCGCTGCTGGCCTTGCTGCTGCTGCTGCTGCTGCTGCTGCTGCTGCTGCTGCTGCTGGTGATGGCGGAGGAGGCTTGAGTAGCTGCTTGAGCTGCTGCCCCAGTCGGCC
>OU611760.1:10545505-10578005 GCA_914767535.2 Dunaliella primolecta | reverse complement strand
AACCTAAACCTCACAATTCTCGGCGCATGTTGGAGTGGATCATTGCAATGTTTGTGGCACGTGGCATGGAGCCTGAATTGCTTGTTAGACGTGAAGGTTTCACCACATTCACCACATTGCCAAACTCCACGTGTTAACATGTTGGCAAGACATTTAGATGAACTGAGCTGGGTGGTATTGTCCTTCCAATTGGGTAGTGATCCCAGCAACTAACAAATTGAATGACACCCCTTTAATGGTGGCTAGGATCACCAGGTCTACAAAATGGGAGACAACAACTTGGTGACACAGGAGTGGTTAAAGAATGAGCTCAAAAAAAGCAAGAGGCAGGTCCACGCTGAACAGATTAAAGACATGGATTCCCTGTACGAAGACCTAGAGTACAAATTGCAGGTATGCAAGCAATAGGCTGAATAACAATTACATCATCAGCTGTGTGTGGCTGGCTGGCTGTGTGTGTGTTTGTGTGTGTGCAAGAATGTCATTGTGCTCTTAATGGGCGGGATGTCTTTCAACAAGCAATTGAGGTTTTAATCAATGGTGGTGCATCTTTCCATTACAATAAATGCAGGAGTTCGCGGAAGATATCAAGCAAGCAATGGTCTGGGAGTTGCGAGCTTCTCATGCGGCGGCTGGAAACGCACTCAGCGGGCCTGCTCTGAACCCCCTCTTAGCACAAGCCAACAGGTTCTGCGAGGTAGGTCGTGTGTGCACCAATGGGATTGCACTGGTGCAATTGGTGCACTGGTGCAATCCGGCTTGGGTTATACCCATTGTCCAAATTACACCCCGGGGCTCTTTGATTACCTTTGGGGATAAACCTCTGAAGATGTAAGATGATGTTTTTTGTGTTTGACTGCAAAAACAGATGAAGTTATGGGTGTTTGACAACATATCAGCTGCTTTATGTTTGACAGCATTTCAGCTGCATGTGCATAGAAGTTATTTTGGTGCATGCACATGTTCTTCTATGCATGAATGAAAATACATATTTAAATCGACCAAACCCTCTTTGCACCATACACCTGCAGCCTAAGTACATAAATAACAGCCGCCACAGGCTTGCTGTTGTGGAAGAAGGGCCGCCCCCAGAAATCCTGGATAACGAGGAGTTAGGTGAGCAGCGCGGAGGAGGTGCAGGTGCATACTCTCTGAGGGCGAGGATGACCAAGGTGGGGGAAGTGAGGAAGAGGAAGAGGAAGCCGCAGCTGCAAGCTTGGCGGGCATGGGGAATGTTGGAGAAGATGAAGGCGCATTAGGAGCAGGTCGGGGAAGCGGTGGGAGGGGGGGTGGGGGTAGGAGCAATCGCGGCGGTGAAGCAAGGGGAGGGAGGCATGGTGGCAGGGGAGGGGAGACAAGGGAGGGAGCAGGCAGGGGAAGGGGCGGGAGGCAGGGGATAAGGGGAGGGGGGGGAAGGGGAGGGGCAATGATGAAGGTGGCAGTTCTGGTGGGCCTGCTGCTCAGATACTGCCAGCTGACCAGCCTCCTTCTTCCAATGACAGGCGACGGGTCCGACAGCGTGTCCAATAGATAAATGAATGGTTGAATGTTGACAGGTCTTGATTTGAGGATTTTTAGGCAAAAAATAAGCCCGTCACGGTCTTAAGGTGCATTTTTAAACTTCCTTAAGCTTCTTGTTGCAGTTGAATGATGTTGCTATAGCCTCTGGCGAGCCTGAGGCTTTGAATGAGTGGCCTGATGCGAGGACTGGACAACAAATGATTCCGAGTCAACACTCTTTGACTGCCAGCCAGTGTTTTGAGGGAATCTCGATTCTTGTGGTACAGATCTGCCAGTCCAGTGGACTTGATTGTCATCATGATGCCATCAACTTGATGATTGGATCATGATCTTCATGACGGTTAATTTCTTGGTTATGTGCCGGTGACCTTTTTCGTCGATTACTAATCGTGGTACTTCAAGAAGTTCTTGGATATAATTTGAAGCTTATAATGCTGATGGCTCATTAGTCTTAGAAAGTAGGGGAAAATAGGTATGGAAGAGTCCAGGTATGGAAGAGTGAGGTCAAGGTAAGCAAAGTAGGATAAAAAATTAGCCTTACTGACCTCATACTCTCTGATATCTGGTAATCATAAATTGGGCCACCTTACCTACGCAAAAGCATGATTTATAGCAATCCAGACGGTAATCAGTGGTTACTGATAATCAAAATAGAAACTCAGGCAGTAATCAGATTATTTAGCCTTACTGACCCTCAAACTCTCTGATTCCTAGTAGTCACAAATTTGGCCACCTAACCAACGCAAAAGCGCGATTTCTAGCAATCCAGGTGGTAATCAGTGGTTACCAGAAATCAAAATGGAAATTAACTCAGTAACCGGAAATTTTAGCCTTACTGTCCCTCTTTCTCTCTGATTACTGGTAATCACAAATTTGGCCACCTAACCAACGCAAAAACGCGATTTCTAGCAATCCAGATGGTAATCAGTGGTTACCAGAAATCAAAATGGAAATGAACTCAGTAATCGGTGGTTACTACTTCAATTACTGACCGATTGCCAGTAAACACTGATTACCTGTCCGATTGTGATTTTGTTTTCTAGAAATCGTCTTTTTTCCATTACCAAGAAAGCGGTTGGAAATGCCCTGGTAATGAAAGACAACATTCCGACGTAGTTAAGGGACCTTTCCTTAGTGCACGCAGTTGGTCCTGGCTTGCGTAAGTGAATCTTTTCTTTCCTTTACAAGCTTGAGGGCACACTCAACAGAAAAGAGAAAAGTCTACTGTAGCCAAAAGGCCGCGTGCACTAATGAATCCTTACAAGCAAAGGTTCCCTGACCAGCAAGCTAGAAAGGGTCTCATCGAAGGGCCCTCAAGTCTAAACAAGACAGAGCTAGCCTAGGAGAAAGCCATAAACAGAGCTAATGAGGATCTGGAGGGTTGGCCGCCATGCTCCTGGATGCCCGGATTCTCCTTTTCCCGCTCTCCTCTGCCACCCACCCAGTAAACCTTCCCCCAGAAGTCCCCTGGAAATGGAGTTCATGCCTGGTGTTAACATTAGATGTTAATTTTTGGATAGCATGGCAACTTAACTTGGATGCTAATGATTTGGCTTTCTGTCTGTTTAAACCCTAGTTGATAAGGATAGGATAGAAAAGGATAGGGTTACATAGCTGTACCTGCCTACACAGACAGCTTAGCTGAAGCAAAATGGCGCCTATAACCAAACCAGACTTGTGTAAATGTCACCTTAAAAGCTTGAGCTCAGGAGTGTCAATTGTAAAATCACACGCATTGTCACTCTACACGAAACAAGCACGCAAAGTCATGCACAAAAACTCCAAAAGATTGTGTTGTAACGCGAGTTGACAAGATGTTTAATGGTGTAGCTGTCATAACAGTGCCTGCCACATCAACTAAGATGACGTGCAAGGTCACTTTGTTATTCCTGTTAGGGTTCTGCAAGCTGCGGGTTTTGAGCCTTGTTAAAGCACTGGCATGCTGGGAAATTGCAGCTTAATGACAAGTTTGGTGGCATGTTAGTTGTCCAGCCCCAATTGTTGAAATAGGTTAAGCGTATGCTCAGTATAAACCGTTCCAACAATACCCAGTTTCTGGGCCAGTACAATGGTACGAAGGAAAGGAAAGGGTTACGTAGCTGTACCTGCCTACGTGGGCAGCTTACAGATGTACAGATTTAAAGGAATTCACTGTCAATTCGGAAGCTCACAGCCCCTCCCTCTCAACCTGCCAGCATATAATTATCAACTCCTCCTGGAACAACCTTAAGATCGCCCGTAAACATATGGAAAAACCTACTAAGTGCTGCACTATTTACATACAAAAACATGCCATCAGATTCAACATGTCTTCCACCTCTGCATGTTGCCCATTATGTTGTGAAATGGACAGCATTAATTACATTGCCTTAGACGTTTTAACCCAGCAATGATTTGGATGCGCCTTTTAAAATGAAACAAAATGTATTCAACAACCACACAGGTACCCTCTTCAATCAAAAACATGCAGTGCGCGCTAAAATGTCCACCAGCCTACAATCATTGTATTGCATGATGCCCCCTCTGTAGAGCCAGACAGTGCCCTTCACATTCTTTCAGGATGTAAACACTCCACCATATCAAATATCATACCATGATGGTGACCGAGCGCCACAATATTGCCAGCAGAATCCTCCTTAAAGGTGTAAGCAAAGGCCCTCTTGGGGCAGGACTTGCTTCCGTGGACATTGGCATCGCAGATTGTCTTGCTTTACAGAACCTGCAGATCCCTGAACACAGCAAATATAAACCTCCCTGAATATTTTTTCCCTCGTGGTTTACCTGACAACCAAGGGCTCACTTCTAGTTGCCCTGATGCAATTTTAGTTTTTCCAATGAGAAGAGTGCCGAGGACCAATGCCTGGCATCCCTTGAGAAGTAGACAGGGGTGCAGAGGGAACAAGGAGCACTGCGTGGCACTCAGCGCCAGCCACAGCCACTCCACCTACTTCCAAGGTCCGTCACCCTAGTCAGCTCCTTCCAGGACAGAGGCACATCCATCTCGTGGAGGCCAAACACTCTGAAGACACCAGGCCCAAGAATCAGCTGGAGGCCTCCAAGCATCAGCACCGCGACCTCTGTCGCGATCTTTCAAGGGCCTCAGCTCAAGTCACCCTCCATATTATTTTGTTGTGGGCGGGGTCATGCACACCCCTCACATTTTGGAGCCTCTTAACGAGCTTGGTCACCAAGACGGTCTTGGTAGTCATACGGCCACCAAGCTTGCTCTGAAGCTTCAAGAACACTGTCCAGTACGCTTATAAACTTTCTAGAACCAGACGCGCTCTTGAGAAGACTCCTCTCAACACTGGTCACCAAGATCAGGCACGGGCTACTGCTGGTAACCTTCCTGATCTCCACTGACGTACTTGTTTTGTTTCTCTTGGTGAAGGGGATACACGGTGCCTCGGCCCTATGTACCCCCAAGTTGGCCAATCTCGTTTGGTGAATTCTGGAATGGAACAAAGAGGCAGAATGAAAACGCTTTTTTCTGTGACCTTCTGAATGAAGAGGCAGAGATAAGGAGAGGAATTTTTTTTTGAATAATTGGAGAGGAGGTCGGATTCAACTGAGTGTGTGACCTGCCAACCTGGGATGCCAAATCACTGATCCCCGTGCCAGCTGTCAGAATGAGAAAAGTGAAACGGCCAAAACAGCGTCTTAACATCCCTTGACCAGACTCTGAGCGCTCGGAGCGTTGAGAGAAGGAAAAATGAGTGTCAATGGTGTCACGCGCCACTGTCACACGCCATGGTAGTGTACAGCAACAAGCAGTTTTGGCTGGAGCTCCCAGCTGACAGACAGGTATGGCACAGGTTCAACTTAAGGAGTGCCGGCGTAACTCTTGATTTGGCCATTGCAATGCTATTGGCAATTAGGCTGGACTCGGGTTGCTGTGCTCATGGATGCTGGGCTGATGCTTTCCACTCAGTCGCACCAGACTGGCGTGGCACTGCTGGCTTCCTCCTCCAAGGGCCTGGCGAGCTTACTCACATGAACTTCTCTATTAGCGGGCTTGACTGACTGAACTTACACACAAAGTTTTCAAGATGTGTTAAGGGTTGCAAGGATTACAAGGGAAAAAAGGCCTCAGTCAAGACGTTTGACTGCTAGCCTGTTCATAAAAGCAAAGTTATGAAAGAAAAATTGAAGTTAGTTGTTTTTTTTGTTAAAGAAAAATGTTCATGTCCAGTCATGGCAGAGGGCACACACGTGTGCTAAAAGTGTAATAGTACGAAAGAGAGGGCAGACTCTGTCTCGGAGATGTACAAGCCAGAAGAAGTCCCACCACACGGAACACCTTCAGCCTTAAGCAGACTCTCTGTGAATGAGCACCACGCATGGACTCCAGCCAACAAGAGCTTGCAGAGCATTCCGGACACAATATACCCTGTCTCATATATCAAGATGTGTTAATACGAGTTCTACATGTTCTCTCCCAACACAGCCTCAGCTGTGCAGCTGTGTTCAAGTTCTACTTGACAAGTTGTCACAAGGATTAACACCAGTGTCCAACTAACCCAACTGAATTGCAACACACTCTCGTCATGACACAGCTTAAACGAGGAGGCATGTTCTGCATTTCACCTCCATTCAAAGTTTGGTTCCGACTTTGCTAGTTGGCGGCCCATTGATCCTGAGGTGGGAAGCTATCAGGGATCATGTGAGGACACGTCATGTGTTTCTCTGTGCACACCAGGAGACACCACACCTTTTGGAGTTGCACACACAGATTCCTTTGAAATGTATTTCTGTGCACACCAAGAGGCAACACACTTCTGGTGTTAATCTCACAAATTCTTCTCCCTACAGGTTTTCCACTCACGCAAACAATGTTCTTGTCACGTAAAAGTCCTGTTAAGCAAAAAGCTAACAAAGGTCAGAGTAAAAGCTTGCTGAAATCTAACCAAAACTTACCAGGCAGCATGAGAAATTGGCTGTGGGTTCTCCCTGAAACCATTTTCAAAATCAAAAAGCAACAAGCCTAAGAGTTCTTAGTTAAATGGAAATTAAGTTTGCTCGTAGAGCACACACACAAGCATACGCATACACATACACGCACATCACATCACAATTTATAATCTCGCCACATCGCTAGTGCACACCGGTGCAAATGCATGTGCCGCTCTGCCAAGACGCCAAGGTCAGGATCGTAGCCCCCTCCCACTACACCTGCATGGTTGCACGTGCACTGCTCAGTCTAAGCATGTTATGAACAAGCTCGGCAAATGAACCTTTTAGATGGGAGCGCTGCATGTGACATGCAACATATGCCAACACAAGGGTCACCACATTATGTGACCACTGACTTTGAGACACTGATTTTGAGACAAAGGGCTATGCATGAAGGGCATAAAAAACAGAAGTGAGTTACAGCCTAATTTGCCCATCCTTCCCAATAAAAACCCCAATCCGGTTCAAACCAACCAACCAACCAACAGTTGGTTGCAGTTTGGCGTTCTGGCAAGTCCTTGGTCCGAGAGTGATAGATTTGAGAGGCAGGCTTGTTGGAGGGAGGGATTCCACTTGACTGTTAGAGCCTGATCAGCCAAGATTTCCCTGATTTGCATGCCGCACCTGCTACCGGGATACCTGCAAAGAGGCAGTTGTCTAGGACCAATCAGGTCTGTCAGAGGGAAGGATCCCAAATACTTGTTAAGAGGGGCCAAGCACCGAGCGGAGGTATGGGAGGCATGGATATAAGGCTAGTGGAGGGTGGTGCCTGTGGTCTGGGGGCCGGGCAAGGCGTGCACTTAATGCGTCGGCACCAATGCTCTAAGGGCTGTTCCACAGGCTTCTGCGTGGTCAGCAGCTGCTAGCAGCTAGTTAAGCTAGTCTGCCAGAATGCAGACTTAAGTTGTGCTCAGCAGTCAGCTGCTGGGCATGGCTTTCCTTGGTTGGAAGGCTGACAGTGCTGACTCTGCTTGCTGTTGAAGGTCTGGAACTCCAGCCTTTCAGCTATCATCCTGCTTTCTTTTCTCATTGCTGGACCTGTCTTCTTTCTCTGTCTGCCGCGCTTCTCTCAGTCTGAACTTCGTGGTGGGTGGGTCATATGGTCTGTGCACCAATGTGGCCCCCTTTCCTTAATTGATGAAGGGAGTGTTTCACTGCCTACGTAGTTTTCCTTTTCTTTTCTTGTAAAAGCCTGATCTGCCACAATTTCCCCCAAATGTCGCATGTCGCACCTGCTACTGGGATGCCTGCAGAGAGGCAGGTGTCCAGCACCATTGCCTCCCTCCTGGCAAGTCCTTGGTCCGAGAGCGACAGGCGTCCCAGGCTGTCTTGTTTGTGCACGTCCACACCGGCATCATACAGCACAAGGTCAGGCTTCCATTCCTGCGCAGCTCATGGTGAACCCAAAGGGTAAGAGCTCAAGGTGTGAAGGCATCCCAGGCTGTCTTGTTTGTGCACATCCACACCGGCATCATACAGCACAAGGTCAGGCTTCTATTCCTGCGCAGCTCATGGTGAACCCAAAGGGTAAGAGCTCAAGGCGTCCCAGGCTGTCTTGTTTGTGCACATCCACACCGGCATCATACAGCACAAGGTCAGGCTTCTATTCCTGCGCAGCTCATGGTGAACCCAAAGGATAAGAGCTCAAGGTGTGGAGG
Source organism: Dunaliella primolecta (assembly GCA_914767535.2). NCBI lineage: Eukaryota > Viridiplantae > Chlorophyta > Chlorophyceae > Chlamydomonadales > Dunaliellaceae > Dunaliella > Dunaliella primolecta. Next base: position 10,569,873 of record OU611760.1, on the reverse strand, counting down.
CCAAGTCAAAGTAGGATCGGGAGGGGAGGCAGCCCACAGGCTGTTACGTCCGTGCACATGTAAACTGGAATGATGCAGCCCAAGGATAGGCCCCTGATCCTGATAGCGAGCCAAGGAACACTGGGAGTTCAGCAATTCACGAGGCAAGAGATGACCAGGATTGGAACATGCACGAGCATGGGATTTCGGTATAAAAGCACGAGCCTGGGATTATGGTGATTAAAAAAATGACACGGCACAGTTGCAGGGTGTCTGCCTGTAATTCTTACAGAGCATTCTCATGCTCATGCCACGCGCACAGAGGAAAGGAAAAAATGAAGCAAAAAAAGGCAGTGGAAGGGCTCATGGAGAGGCGAGGACTCTTGTTCTCATACAGTTGGCACCTTTGCATTGAACCTGAACAACAGTTGGACTCTTGCATCTCATACAATGGGCACGTTTGCATTGGACATGAACAACAATAGGGCTCTTGCATCTCATACAGTTGGCACCTTAGCATTGAACATGAACAACAGTTGGTCAAGTAGTTGTTCAAGCAACGTTGTACATTATGTCATGAGTACGCGCAAACACACACACTTGTTTCATTTTGGAGATGTCCAGAAAGAAACATACCTGCAGCACGCCCGGTATGAGCTCACTGAGCATTCTCATGTAGCCTTGGTCGTCCATTTTGTCTGGGAGGCCCACATCTAGGGTGCTAACTGCCTTACATGTGTGTGTGTGTGAGTATGTGTGTGTGTATGTGTGTGTGTGTGTGTGTGTGTGTGTGTGTGTGTGTGTGTGTGTGTGTGTGTGTGTGTGTGTGTGTGTGTGTGTGTGTGTGTGTGTGCGCGCGCGCGCGTGCGTGTGTGTGCATGCAGGAGCAAAATGCAGCAATCATAACATGATGATTGTAAATGCCGTAAAAGTGCATTGGCTGTGGCGCCAAAGAACGGCAGTAATGCCTGTCGTCCCTCTGCACTTTGCGGGCGCTGCTCCTCTCTTTAGTGGTATCACTGAAGAGCCAAGAGCACCTTAAGGGTGGAGCAGCGCTGCAAACTTAAAGCACAGAGGGGCAAACAGCACAATTGCCTTTCGTTTGCGCCAATGCCCCTTTATGGTAGGAGGGCAAGGCGGGCGAGTAGCTTGCACATCCGTTTGGCTGTGCCAAGAGCAAATACAAAAGAGATGGGCTGCACAAGCAGCATCTGCGCAGCCATCAAGAAGAGATAGAAGAAATTGAAGAGAGAAGCACAGTACAGCAGTAGTAAGCAGCAGGAATGCACGCATCGACCCCTCCATCTGCCTTCTGCACTCCAGTGAAGTGTACGAGGAAGCTGATTTGCAACCAGCAGTTTGCAAGGGCTACCAAGAACTTCCATGACTATCTTCCACTGCTGTGGGTAGCATAGGCATGTCCGTCCACACCTTCAGCATGTGGGCATTGTTTTTTTGCACAGGTTAATGAGAACCTCCTGCTACCTTGGTAGTACAGGCCATGGCACATTCATCCACACCTTGCAGAACATTCGCATCTTTTAGCATAGGCCATGGCACGTCCAAACATACCTTGTAGTACAGGCATTCCTTGTAGCACAGGCACACCTTGTAGCACACTCTGCCTCACGCATGGAAAGCAAGGATTCTTGCACGAGCCATTGAATGCTTCCTGCTACTCTCTAATGCTGTGAGTAGCGCAGGCCATGGCATGTCCAACTATGCCTCCAGCATGGAAGAAATGCATTTTTGCACAAGCCATTGAAAGCTTCCTGCTTTCTCTCTCATGCTGTGAGTAGCACAGGCTACGATATGTCCATCCATATCTTGCGCACGGAAAAATGGATTTTTGCACAAGCCATTGAAAGCCTCCTGCTACTCTCTAATGCTGTGAGTAGCGCAGGCCATGGCATGTCCAACTATGCCTCCAGCATGGAAGAAATGCATTTTTGCACAAGCCATTGAAAGCTTCCTGCTTTCTCTCTCATGCTGTGAGTAGCACAGGCTACGATATGTCCATCCATATCTTGCGCACGGAAAAATGGATTTTTGCACAAGCCATTGAAAGCCTCCTGCTAATCTCTAACGCTGTGAGTAGCGCAGGCCATGGCATGTCCAACTATGCCTCCAGCATGGAAGAAATGCATTTTTGCACAAGCCATTGAAAGCTTCCTGCTACTCTCCAACGCAGTGATTAGCACAGGCTATGGTATGTCCATCCATACCTTGCGCGCAGGGAAGTTGGACTGGCAGTGCACAGACAGCGTAGGAGCACGTGGCTCATCCTGCGTTGAACAAACACGCAAGCACAGTGTCAACCCTTTGAACAGGCAGTGGTCTGGCAGCACATGTATGCCTCCACTCATCTTGAGTAGCACAAACACGCTTGACAATACTTGCTTTGCTTGACTATTTCCTGGTTGCAAGACACGCTTTGCGCATTGTATATGCAGCAAGACTGGCAGGAAGGAGCTGAGAACGCACAATTATTAGAACACACACCCATCTATTGCACACGCTGCACCGCCATGATTTGCTCATGCTCATGCTGCGTAGCCATCATTGCTGACGCTCTTGCTGCATCGCCATCATTACTCATGCTCACGCAGCATTGCCATCGTTGCTCGAGCGCCAGCGGGGTTGCCTTCCCTAGACCCATCACACCCACGCTCTTTGTTCTCAGCACAGAGACGCTATGTTTGGTCTGTCATGCCACGGCAGTCTGGACAATGCAAACCAGCAAGCAGGCTGCTCCACTCCAAAAACACACATGCGTCCTTGCCAAGGCTTCCCCCTGTGTGCCCCCCCCCCCCCCGGGGCTCACTTTCTGGCCTTTGCACCTACAAGCGCACAGGCGTGCTACCCTCCTGGAGCAAACCCAAGTGTGACATCAAAATGTCAAAAGGGCACACTTCAACACATGTACCATTGATGAAGCATCTACTTGCAAAGATACAAACAATCTTCCTCCTGGGCACATCCAAGTGCGGCATGAAAATGTACTGGACACATGTATTATTGATCAAGCACCTACCTGCAAGCACACAGCCGTGCCGTCTCCCTGGTGCACATCCAAGTCTGACAGACAACAAGCATTGTAAGACACACCTTGTAACCATGTTCTTCACTGCAACTTCCTGCAAGCACATAGCCGCCCAATCTCCCTAGTGCACAACCAAGTCCAAGGCAACACAGGCATTGCAAGCATAGTAGGATACATTGTATTCTACTACCTGCACACAGCCGTGCCGCCTCGCGGGTGCACATCCAAGTCCAAGGCAGCACAGGCATTGTAAGCTACAACTTCTAATGATGATATCCGCTGCAGCTACCTGCAAGCACACAGCCGTGCCGTCTCCCTGGTGCACATCCAAGTCCAAGACAGCCACTCGCTGCACTGCCCCCTCAGATAGGAGCACCTGCAGTGAGCGCACCATGTAGTATTTCCTTCAGAGAGTCAATGCAGAAGCCGCATAACTCTGAATGCATGCACTGCTCCCTCAGATAGGAGCACCTGCAGTGAGCGCACCATGTAGTATTTCCTTCAGAGAGTCAATGCAGAAGCTGCATAACTCTGAAAGCATGCACTGCTCCCTCAGATAAGAGAACTTGCAGTGGTGGTAAGCACGAGCGTAAGCTCAAGCACACATACTGACAAAACAAAAGACGTGCCTTCAGAGCACAAGCAAGTCCTTGCGCATTCATGGTACAACAATGAGAGCCCTCAAGCAAAAAAAGCAGCAATGCACCATGGAACAAGAGGACCAATGCACAAGCTGCACAACTGCAGCAGCCATCGTTGCTCAGTGTGTATAACGTGACACTGTTCGTGTGAGGGGGGTGAGGCCTCAGAAGAGGATGATTCCAAAGTTTGGAGATTAAAGAGTGTCTTTTGGGCAGACCTGAAAAACCTTGTAATCCCCTGAACTCCCCTGTTCCAAACAAGGCTTGGAGGGTGCCATGCTTCAAAACAGTTGCATCAAGGGTTAGTGCAAACGCTAAACAAACCAGAGAGCATGCGCTGCATTCACAAGTGACCACTGTTTTGATTACAAGCTATTGGAGCCTGGCATCTATTTTCAAAACGACTGCTGCAAGCCACAGCAGCATAAGAGCACACATCATCACTGGCTTAAAACCAAGTTATTGGAGCCTGGCAGCCGAATCAAAAATGCCTGCAAGCCACAAACGCCTGCTGCAAGACATATGCGGCAGGCTTTAAAGAACCACTGCTTTGGCACCAAGTTATTGGAGCCTGGCAGCCATTCTCAAAACGCCTGCTGAAAGCCACAACAACACACGTGTGCACATCAGTAGCTCTGAAAGCCACAACGCACAGTGCACATCAGTAGCTCTGAAAGCCACAACGCACAGTGCACATCAGTAGCTCTGAAAGCCACAACGCACAGTGCACATCAGTAGCTCTGAAAGCCACAACGCACAGTGCACATCAGTAGCCCTGAAAACTTGTGCACACATCAAAAATGCAACAGGAAATTTTTGCACTTCATGATAGCCATGAGTCCCTCTTCATTCAATGTTCCCGTGATTTGAGCACAAGAAACTAACAGCAGGGGTATGACTTGCTATAATAATCTAATGGGGTCCCCATTTCCCAATATGGAAAGTCCATAGGCTTGGTAATACTCAACACCCACATCATGCTGCAGGCAGTCACTACCAAACAATTCAAACAGTCACCAAAGGGGACGCAACAAAACTCACTGCCTCGATCCAAATGAAGTTTGCCTCACCCCTCACCTTAGCCGTGACTGCAAGATCATTGAGTATACAGAAGCCAGAGCCTGCAGCAGGGTATGCATGGTGCGTCCCCCCCGCAGTGTTGACCTGCTCAGGCGCAGAGACCAGGAGCATAAGAAACCGTGACTGCAAGATCATTGAGTATACAGAAGCCAGAGCCTGCAGCAGGGTGTGCATGGTGCGTCCCCCCCGCGGTGTTGACCTGCTCAGGCGCAGAGACCAGGAGCATAAGGAGCCGTGACTGTGAGATCATAGAGCACACAGAAGCCAGAGCCTGCAGCAGGGTATGCATGGTACGTCCCTCCCGCAGCATTGACCTGCTCAAGCGAAGTTGTGACTGAGAGATCATAGAGCGTACAGAAGCCAGTGCCTGCAGCAGGGTAAGCATGGCACGTCCCTCCCGCAGTGTTGACCTGCCCAGGCGCAGAGACCAGGAGCATAAGAAACCGTGACTGAGAGATCATTGAGTGCACAGAAGCCAGTGCCTGCAGCAGGGTAAGCATGGCGCGTCCCTCCTGCAGTGTTGACCTGCCCAGGCGCAGAGACCAGGAGCATAAGAAACCGTGACTGTGAGGTCATAGAGTGCACAGAAGTCAGTGCCTGCAGCAGGGTAAGCATGGCGCATCACTTCCGCAGTGTTGACCTGCCCAGGTGCAAAGACCAGGAGCATAAAATGCCTTGGCAACTTGGCAATTGGGCCAGGGCCAGGGCAGCATGCAGGTGACCGTGAAGGTGGGCAAATGGGCATACTAGACCCTCTGTTTTTTTGTGTATGTTCCAAGAGAGCGCAGAAGACAATCAGATTGCGTGCTTACAGCACTGAAGTAAGCTCTGTGGAAAAGGACTGTGTACCAGGAGACTAAAAAAAAATTGAATGGAAGGTGCATGCAAATTTTGGTCTGGATCCCCTGACCTCCCCCATTACCCCCCCCCCCCCCCCCCGCGCTTCTTCCCCCCTTCTGATGAACCCCTACTCAGACAAAGGGGTACCAATATGCTCCCAGGTTGCCAGAACGAGTGATACAGCATTGCTCGGGCAGTGGGCCAATACAGCATTGCTTGGGCAGTGGACCAATACAGCATTGCTCGGGCAGTGGGCCAATACAGCATTGCTCGGGCAGTGGGCCGATACAGCATTGCTCGGGCAGTGGGCTGATACTGCATTGCTCGGGCAGTGGACCGATACAGCGTTGCTCGGGCAGTGGGCCAATACAGCGTTGCTTGGGCAGTGGGCCAATACAGCGTTGCTCGGGCAGTGGACCAATACAGCATTGCTCGGGCAGTGGACCAATACAGCATTGCTCGGGCAGTGGGCCAATACAGCATTGCTCGGGCAGTGGACCAATACAGCATTGCTCGGGCAGTGGACCAATACAGCATTGCTCGGGCAGTGGACCAATACAGCATTGCTCGGGCAGTGGACCAATACAGCATTGCTCGGGCAGTGGACCAATGCAGCATTGCTCGGGCAGTGGACCGATACTGCTTGACAATTTGCTCCTCTTTCAATTCAGCATTCATCAGCATACTTACTGCAGGCACTTACTGCAGCATCCATCAGATGAACTGGAGCAAAGGTATGGGGCAAACACTGAGTAACGAACGATCATCCATGCATGTCCTGCTAGGCACCCACAGAAGCTTGCATGTCCATGAACCGCCTTGATCGAATACCTTATTAAGGTAACTGCAAACTATCCAGAAACGTTGGTTTGATTGCTGCACCTACCCTCAGCGCCACCTGCGGCCCACGCCGATGCGTGCATGGCACTGACTTCCAATCATGCATACCAGTGTTTTGAACACACCCCTTTCATCTAGTTCTTACTAAAATGCAAACCAACAGGGCTTGAGCCGAGGAATCCCATTTTCATGATTTTGTGGAAACAGCTCAGAGAACATTTAGAGGAGGGGTCCCAAAGAGTCAACACCCCTTCAACCCACCCACACCCATCTGCCTCCTCTGATTGGACCCACAATATACCAACCAACAACTTTCAATCTCAGGATTCAGAATATAGAACTCTCGAAAGGATTGATGCGTGCCGTCCGGAAGCTATGCTTCCTGGAGCCCCCTGTGTGAACATGAGTTTTATTTTAAATTGTTGTTGCATGCTCACACTAGGACAACACATTTATACAGTGCTTCTACACCTCCTCATGCACCTATGTCTGCAGTGCATATGTGTGTACGTAAACATATATGTATAAGAAAATTTTGCATTGCGCACTGCAAGCAGGAATCTGGCGCGGGGGACGCCGACCCATTCTAATTGCAACCAATAAAACTGTTGTACCCACTGCCGAGACAAGTCATAAAACCAGTCGCACAGTAGAGCAGGACGCCACTTGATTTCCGATCGCGACCCTTGTCACCATTGTTCCCACTGCCAAGCCAGGTGCACAGTCAGCGGGGTGCTGCTTAATTTCAACAATCACTTGATGTAAGTACCGCCAAGCAACCGTGCATTGCCAAGCGCGCAATATCAGTGGTTGCTGAAATCACCAATGCAAAATCATCAGTGTGTTGCTATAATCAACAATGCGCAATTATGAGTGCGTTATGAGTGCGTTATCAGTGCGCAATCATCAGTGTGTCTCAATAATCACCGATGCACGCCCTGGCAAACCATGTCACAGCGCCAGGCGCATAGGAGGTAGGGTGCTGCTTAATTTCAACAATCATTTGATGTACATACTACCAAGTCATCATGTAGTGTTAAGTGCGCAATCATCAGTGTTTCCCTAAACTTTGATTACTGCCAATTCACGCCCCAGCAAGCCATGCCACTGCGCCAGGCGCACATATAGGAGGGTGCTGCTTCATTTTAACTCTTACTGATGTACACACCACCAAGCCATGTTGCAGCACCAGGCTTACAGTCAGCAGGGTGCCGCATACTTTCAAAGAACACCAGTGTACGCACCGCCAAGCCATGTTGCAATGCCAGGCGCGCAGTCAGTAGTGTACCAGCCACCTCTGCTAGTGTGCGCTCCACGACATCAGGGTTGCGCATGCAAGCAACTCCAAAACCTGGAATGCACGCGCAAAAAGGAACCTGGAGTGCGCACCATAACATTGGGGCTGCGCATGCAAGCAAAACCTTGAGTGTACCCGCAATAAAACTGGAGTGCGGTCCACGACATCAGGTTGCATTTGCGGCCCAATAGAAATCGGAGTGCACATGCAAAAAGAATGGAGTGTGCTCCACGACATCAGGGTTGCGCATGCAAGCAAAACCTGCAGTGCACGAGGGGAAACTGGGTGGAGGGGCACATAGGCTGCTTGTGCTGTCCTGGGATAGTGCAGGTGATTTTCCTTCACATGCCTAACCATGTTAGAAAAACAAACACAGTCTGTTCATTTCACACGTGATACGTTTTTAAGTTTTTATTCAGGCTCCAATCAAACTCGCCACATGCAACAGCAACATTTGAAAATCAATGCCCTCATGAGACAGCCCTACCGATCCGACGTATCTGTTCATCATTGAGAGTCATGGTAGTGAAGGCCCGCAAGTAGTCCTTGTCATGCACCATATGAAGCGCAGCCTCAGACACAAGCGGCTGAGTTTGGGGTTGGTGCACCTGCAAGGCCCATAACAAAGAGTGATGTGTGAGCAAGCAAAAAAGCTGGAGTCCTTACAGCTTAGGGTATCAAATCCACGACTTGAAGTCCAAAACATGTCTGCCAGGAGCTTTAAACACACTAAAATTCTAGAAGTATGGCTTACCATACTCTGAAATCCTCAACATGTTATGCGCTCCTCACCCCTCTACCCTCTTATGACAGAATCCTGGAAGCATACATGGGCTACATAAGGGGTAGAAGTATCCTCGATCCCAATCTTTACACGCAGACTCCTTAAAGTGTTCATGGAAGCCTGGCAACTTCAGCTAAGCTGCCCTCATAGACAGGTACAGCTGTATCACCTTTTCCCTCCTTCCTTGAATGCTGGCAGGGCAGGATGAGGATGACACTGTCCATCAGTTCTCACACACAGCACACACACACACACACACACACACACACACACACACACACACACACACACACACACACACACACACACACACACACACACACACACTCGCGCGCACGTGCACTCCTTCAGAGCAAGGCCGATCTGTCACCTATGCTATCACGAATCCACAGGTGTTTCAAGCTGATTGATGCCCAGAAGCACAGCAGCTGGTAAAGAAAGGCAAGCTGAGGTCTGAGGGTAGTGCACCATTTTTTCTAGTTGAACCTTGATTTGGAATCTCTTGCGTTCCTACCTTTCTTTTACAAGAGGTGAAAATTGGCATGTGTTCCAACACCACTTGCTCGTATTTGACAACAGTATTCATAGCACATGAGCTATGAATACTGATCAGGACGCAGAGACATAAGGACTTAAGAAAAGAAAACGAAGAGGCACACCTGATGTGGGTGTATTAAGCCCTGGCGCAACAGCCTGGTGTATATTTCTTCAAACACCTGTGCGCGCATCAAAGATAGCAGTGCATCCCAATTTGTCAGAGGGTAGCATTAAGCAGAGAGCACAAATTGGTTGCTTTGGAACCAAGTTGGGCGCGATAGAGCTTAGACCCTTCACCTTCATTGGAAAACGGTGGCCGGGTGGTAGTTGGGGTCTAGAGTAGGAAGGATGATGGACCACTGGTAGAGAACTGGCCATCCCTGCACAACTAACACTCAAATTGCGATGGCGCATTGCGGGTTGACAACAGCAACAGCGCCCACCAAGGCGCATCAGCTCATGTAGCCTCCACATCAAACAACAAGAACACGCGCGTCTATTCTGTGGAAGGGGTAGGAAAGGTGCGCTGCTTGCATGTCATTGAGTGGTGGGTTATGAACTATAGTGCTTCATTTCATATTTAAAACACAGTATTCTTCGAGCAAGGCAACACCAGCGACAGGATCGTGCATATGATATGACAAACAGTTTTGTGGGCACCATAAACACCATTATCAAAGTCTCAAACAGATCGAGAATGTAGGTATTAAAACGTGCTGGCACTCAAACTCACAGACTATTGACTACAAATATTCCAGCCTCGTCCTGGCCAGCATGAGGAGCTATGCCCCAGATGATGAGGATAATGGTACAGTTCAAAGGGCCTCTGTTGGGACTCCCAGGGGTGAGGAGGACCGGTGGGGCTCCCTCAGGTAAGAGCAAGAAGCACTTCATATATGCCTGCGCTCCTCATATGTAGGCTTTTGCATTCACTTGCATGTCAGATTATGCAGTCCCGCATTGTCTGCGCACCTGTGTCGATTTCAAGGACTTTTTCCTGCGGCGCATGCTCAAGCAGCCATCGCGCTAACATGCTGAGATATGTTTCCCAGCATGAGCGGCAAACTCTTTACCCGCTTGTGTGGCAAAAATGCTTGAAGTGCACTTCGTAAGCCTTTTAAACAACCCCTGTTTTCCTCCTGTTTCTTTAGGTTTCACTATGAGCACAGCATTGAAGTCCGTGCATGCCCATGCATTGCCCAATATGCTTGAGCGCCCTGCTGCCCGAGGCAATCCTCGCTGGCGCTGTTTTCATAATTTTCATAGAATAATATGAGCCTGAATGGAATTTATATGCATCTGGTTGCTGGCATGTTGACAAGCGAATTGCCCAAGTTTAACCTGGCTTGGACAGCCAGCGCACATAGAAACTCACAGCACATGGAAACCATCTGCTCACAAAGTCAAGCTATTTCCTCCCAGGTTGCTAATGTTTGCAACACTAGCATCCTGCGCCCAGTGTAATGCTGAAAAGCTGCTTAGGTTGCCTCGTTAATTAATGACTTAAGTTTGCTCAAGTAACAGGCACATGTTGTTAGTGCGTTGGCCGCCCCTTTGCACCGCCCTTTTGCAGTGGTATGGGCATGGAGGAGCTCTCGTGGGGTGAAGATAACAAACGGCTGGACGTGAAGCGAGGGCCATTCAGCAAGCAGGAGAAGAACAATGTGTGGGAGGTGCGCATGCGCTTGCCCATGTTGTATCTGGTGGCTATGCCTGTGTGTTGGGGAGGGAGGGATTTCACATGGAGGGCAAGGGTGCATGCGTGATGGTTCTCGGTAATTTCTTACTTTAAGAGGCTTTTACCTACCTTTTGTCAGGTCAGCATAGAAAGTTCGAGCTCTTGCATTGCAGCTGCCACCTCTTCACCTGCGTGCTTGCAAGAAATTTAACTGGAACCACCTAAACAACTTTACTTGCTTTTATTTCTTTCAGCGGTGGCCAGGGTGGGAGTCCAAGAGCCAGGCATACTCTCAGCCGAAAACGGTCCTCACAAAGCTGCCCACTGGCTTTACCATTCAACAGCATTGGTGAAATTAAGGGTTGAGGCAGGGATTTAGGGATCCAGGGAGGAACTCTTTCAGCAAGGACAAGCCCAGAGTTGTGTCCTTTGATGGCATGGGATGTCAGACAGGCAGGTTTTCCAAACCCGTGCCTGCCTGACACGGAGCATGCAGTGGAGTATGAGCATCCAGCTTCGACACTGTATAAGTCTGATGGAGCCCGGGCACAATCACATTTCACACATTTCGATCTGAATGGAGCCCCAGGCACTTGTACATATGCCCATTCACCCCCCAACCTTGGCATACCTTGGGGACTGCCCAACATATGCCGCTGTGCTCAGAACGTGGGCAAGCACCGGTCAAAAGCACTGCGCTGTCGACGTTCCACCTTTGCTCCGTTGTTTTGCCCATTCACCCCCCAACCTTGGCATACCTTGGGGACTGCCCAACATATGCCCGCTGTGCTCAGAACGTGGGCAAGCACCGGTCAAAAGCACTGCGCTGTCGACGTTCCACCTTTGCTCCATTGTTTTTCCCTGTAGGGGTGCTCGGTGTGCATCCGCTTGTTGCCCAGGAACCGAGCTGTGTCCCTCCAGTGAGCTGCTCCAATTCGTCATTTGTATTCATGTTCGCTACGACTGTCTCAATACCTGTCTCGAAACACAAATCATTTGGGGCACTCTCGGGTCAGGGCATGCATCTTGGCGCCACAGGAAATGGCCATCGTTGGCTCCAAGGGCCTCAGGAGCTCTGCCACTCAGGCTCAATTGTTTTCACCTTGCCCTTCAACAGGAGATGGCGATTTCCCTAGGGACTAAGGGAAAAAAATGCATTCCCGATTCCTCATCCTCTCCTTTGTAGTGCAGGAATGCCATTTGCTCCTGGCTCTTTTGCATCACCGATTTGCTCTCAAATGCCTTTGAAGGCATACTAATCACTCCATTATTCTTGGCCAACCTCGGCTTGCCCGACCCTTGCCCTTAAATCCCTTTCAAGATTTGCCTGAAGGCACCCCAATGCTTAGCAGTACATTTAGAACCCCTCTAGAGTGCACACCTGCGAGGGTCACACTGATATCTGCTCTTGTTAGATTCTGTTTCTGTAATGTTTGTGTTTCTGTGTGCAGGCTATAGTAGAATATGAGGCTGAAAACAACAAGTCCAGGGAGGAGATAGGTAAGTTGCTGTGTAAGACCAGTGAGAAGGAAAGGTCTGTTGTCTGAGGGATGAAAGCCATGCACCTTGATAAGAAATGAAGGAGTTTCCAAAAAGGAATAAGTTAGAACAAAAATAAGGTCTAATATTAGGCGGTGAAAGCAACCCCTACATCATAAAAGAAAAGAAAAGTCATGGGCTTTTAGAGCCATGAGTTTTGTTCACCAGGAGGGAATACAGGAAATTAGTGGGAGTCATGATAGTTGGTTATTGGTACCTTTTGGCATCAAGTAATGGCTGGATGTTGTTGCAATCGTTTTCAATAGCACGACTAGTGGTTACAGGTCTGTGGGCAAGTGAACAGAATGAGCATGGAGTTTGCGTAAAAGCCTTGTGGCCTTTTCATTATATAGGCCTAGCTGTTTGATTGGATTAAAATGTGCTCAGTCCAGCAAGTCCTGCACCCTGATGCTTGATCTATCACAGCTTTTATCACAATGGATACCTTCCTGCAAGGCTGGTGCAACAGCTGTCGCGCTGCCTCATTGCACTCAATTTCTTCATCAAATGCGTTCCCTTGACACTCACTGCCCATGACACTCACTGCCCTCGACACTCACTGCCCATGACACTCACAGCCCATGACACTCACTGCCCTTGACACTCACTGCCCTTGACACTCACTGCCCTTGACACTCAACTGCCCTTGACACTCACTGCCCTTGGCACTCACTGCCCTTGACACTCACTGCCCTTGACACTCACTGCCCTTGACACTCACTGCCCTCGACACTCACAGCCCTCGACACTGACTGCTTGTTTATGAACATTGCAACTCCAGCTGAATGCGTTCCCTTGACACTCGATGCCCAGCACTCAATATCAGCAGCTGCTCTGTGCTGGCCCATTTGCTTGACCTCAATCTACAACAACTTTGTGCTGCCCCCTTTTGCTTGATTTCCTTAGATATCTGAATTTATGCCTGGCACTCCATGAAGAGCTTTGCCCTTTTGCTGAATCTCTCTTGCCTTTTTAGTTTTGCCTGGCACTTCGTCTACAATGGTTACAATGGTTACAATGGGGGGCTACCTTCAGCCAGGTCGTTTGGCTGATCGGCTTGTGGCTGGTCTCTGCCAGCCAAAAATAAATCTATAAGCTCAGACACAAAAAAGAAAAGCTTTGCGTTTCGCTGATGAAGGAACTGATAAACAAATTGAGAGCTCACTTGATGCAGTAAAAAAGGTTGCGTCTCAAGGATATCCCGGAAGTAAGGTTCAAGAAGCACTTGATACTTGCGGCGCAGAGAACAAACAAACAAAACTAAAAAAGACTTCGTCTACAGCATTTGAGCGCCCCTTAGTGCTTGTCTCCTTCAATGCATGAAATTGTGCCTATATCTCCATCAATAGCATCCCATTGACCCCTGTTTGATGTATCACAGTCGACGCCTTCTCTGAGTATGGCTCGCGGCGCTCCTCGCACTTGAGGATGGCAGTTGTAAGGGCAGCTCAAAAGGTGTGTTTGAGGCACTTGTGAGCTATTAGCACTCCCTGCCACTTACTCCTTTATTTAAGGCAACTCTACAGGTATGTTTGAGGCCACCATTATTTATCCGCATTGCCTGCCAGTCAGCCGTAATGGCAGCTTAAAAGATGTGTGAAGGCGCTCCTTAGCTACCAGTGTTAAATGCCAGTCAGCCGTAATGGCAGCTTGACAGGTGTGTTGAGGCGCTCCTTAGCTACCAGTGTTGAATGTTAGTCAATTGAAAAGGCAGCTTACAAGGTGTTTGAGGTGCTCATGAGCTATCAGCACTCTCCTGCAAATCACTCCTTAATTTTGTGAAGGCAGCTCAAAAGTTGTGTTTGAGGCGCTCATGAGCTAGCAGCATCGCCTGCCATTCATTCATTCGTTCGTTTGTTAAGGCAGCTCAAAGGGCTATCAGTGCTACTTGTCTGTAGTTGCCAGTGCTGCCTGCTGGTCAGTCCACAGGGCAAAGGCGCAGCATGAACCCTAGGTCCAGGTTTTGTGCAACTTGCAATCGGTGCAGCTGCAACAAAATCCTCTTTCCTGAATGCCAAACGTTTGTATCCGAGGCCATGCTCCGATTTGGGCAGCCTGCTTGTGAATCGCAGATGGCTTGGCTGCACCCCTTTGCTTGGTTTTAACGAAAACCAGCAGAAATCCAAACACTACGTACGTTCTTTTTTGGTTTGATGTTACTTGCAGATGGCTGGGCTGCACCACGCTGCTTGAATCATGAATAACCAGCAGAAATCCAATATGTTGTGGGACATTTTTGGTTTGATCTTAGTTGCGGATGGCTGGGCTGCACCCCTTTGCTTGGTTTTCATGAAAACTAGCAGAAATCCAATATGCTGTGTAACACTTTTGGTCTGATGCTGGTTGCAGATGGCTTGGCTGCACCCCTTGCCTGGTTTTTGGATACAATACAACAGCAATTTGATTACAATGCTATTGGATGTAATACAATTGCAGATGGCTTGGCTGCACCCCTTGCTTACTTTTTATGAAAACCAGCAGGAATCCAAATACTCTGTGTAATATTTTTGGTTTGATGTTAGTTGCGAATGGCTTGGCTGCAACCCTTGCTTGGTCCTTCATAACTTGTGACATAAGCCAGGTACTAAGGGAAGTACTTGTGATTCATGATTCGTAAGAGGATGGGTGGGTGCTTGGCTTGCTTCTGGATGCTGCTGTACACTCATAGATGGTCTTGGGCACTTTGTTTTGTTTGACCAGGTCACCTGCCAGTGCACTGCTGATTTTAAATTCACATGCAGTCGTGAACCAGCTAGCATACTCTTTTTCCACCTCTCCCTATGAATCAATTGAGACTGTGTTGCCCAGCATCCACCTTTTGGAGTCCCTTCCTCCACAAACAAAACTTGTGCTCACCTTGTGTGGCAGAGAATGAGATCTGCTATTTCCTCTTTCCTTTTGTGGGTTATTCTGTTCTGCCCACTAACCACCTTTTACAGTCCACAGTATGCTTCCCTTGCGTAGCAGAGAATGGGGTCTGGTTGTAACTTTTTTCTTTCAGTGGATAACATTGTGTCGCCCACTGACCACCTTCCGCAGTTCCTCCCTCACCGGACGAAGTACGCGCTCTTCAGTTTTGTAAGAAGGATGCTGCGCCCCGTCAAGAGGGTGAGCAAGCATCTGTGTATGCGTGTGTGTGCTTGTGTGTGTGTGTGTGCGCGCGCACATGCGCTGCAATACTGGTGTCAAGGGAGCTTGAATACACACGCGTGAAGCTATAAGGTCAAATTTTTGCAGAGGGTGTTGACAGGTGGGTCTGTCTTCAAACCTGACAGGTGGATCTGTCTTCAAAAAAATGGCTGTCCACCTTAAAAGGGTTGCATAGTTTCACGTTTGTTCCTGTCCAAGAGCATGCTGCTTGGTAAAAAATGATGATCAAATCCCAATAAGTGGGTTGTGTGTGATTGTGCCAAAAGCACTGTTTTCCCACCATAAGATGAGCTCTGTCAAAGACCTGCAGGTCCACAATGTCCAATGACTGCCCTCTGCAGCTGAATCACGTTTTGTTGCCAGCGGTTGCCCTTTCCACCACTGCAACACATGTCATTTACCACAGAAAAGGATGCGGTGCTCAGGGCCCATTTTGCCAAAAAGGGTGCTAGGGCTTCTGGCCTTTCATATGAATAAGGATCAGCATTTGCCTATCATGCTCTTCTATATAGAAGACCCTCATATAGCGTTATATGCTGATCTACAGGGAACGGCGTTGGTAAAGTACGCTGTTATAGTACTAAGCATGTAATGCTATATAGCGCAGGAAAATGCGACATGTAGCGCTCTATGCCGATTCCTGCATGTGGACACACAATGTGCTTGCTGAAACTCTCGGTGAGAGTTATGCAATCCCCCTCGCATTCCCTCTTGAACTCTCAGTGATCCTCTCACCCCTTCTTGCCCCCTCTTGAACTCTGAATGATAGTCACTCAATGCCCTGCACACCCTGCAGAATGTGCCATTCACCAAAGACGAGGATGAGGTGCTCAGGACCCACGTTGCCAAAAAGGGCACGGAGGACTGGGTCACCATCGCAGACCATCTGAACCGTCTGCCCACGTCGTGCAGAGATAGATGGCGACAGATGGGCCATGGCCATGACGCGGACCTCAAGAGGGGTATGGAATTCTGCCCTTTGGTGTGGATTTGAGTGTGAATTAGTTTGTTTGCTGCATGCAGAGACTGGTGGTGACAGATGGGCTGTGACCATGATGTGGCCCTCAAAGGGTTGTGTGTTATGTGTGTGTGTTATATGTGTGTATGTGTGTGTGTGCGCGCGCGCGTGTGTGTGTGTGTGCGTGCTGCCTGCACGCAGTTGATGATTGCAGCGGAGGGGGAAGGATGAGCGGTGGCAAAAGTTATTGTTTGCTAGTAGCTTCACAACCATCTTATAGCATGCTCACATGCACTACTCCATGCATGTTGTTGGTCTGGTGGAAAGGCTGGGTCTCAACGTCAAAGGTCTATTTCAAAGCTTTGTTAGCACCTTAGTTGCCCAAGCTGCCTTGTTTCACACTGCAGGCACTTTTGCCTGCAGCACCTTTGGTTCCTAAGATGCTCCTTTGTGCTGTATTGCAGGCAGATGGGATGAGGAGGAGGAGCAGCAGCTGGTGAAGCTGGTCAGAGAGTATTTGGCCACAAAGAAGAGCTTGGAGGCAGCAGACAAGAGGGCGCAGGTGCGTGCTGCGCACGTACGTGTGTGTATGTGAGCGTGTGTACTTGACCTTGTCTATGCTTGGAATGATGAAGGTCTGTGAAGGTAAACATGCTCCTGCAAACTACTCTCGTGGGGCGTACTAAGGGAGCTTTTCTGCTGGTTACGCTAATGGAAGCTCATGCAAACACGTTTTTGCGTGTACACGGGTGTGTGCGCTTGCAGATAGATGAAGAGAAAGAGGCAGAGGAGCTGGCTGCACAGAGAGAGGGCAGAGGAGAGCAGGAAGGTAGGTATGTAGGATGGGTGCTCAAGGAAGGGAAACAATGAATCAAATTAAAACCACACGAATGGGAAGGCAAGACAAAAATTGAAAACACAGAAAATGGATATTGTATCGTCAGCAAGCCTTTACCAGCACCAATTAAAAAGGGGGTGCCTGACTTTATAATAAAGAGAGACGAAACATTGAAATCATGCTTGTTCACTAAAACCATGATTCAATTGGCAAAGTACATGAACCAAGGGGGAAAATCACTGGTAGACCACGTGTATCTATCCAGTATATCAGTATATCTATCCATCTCCAAACGAGCTGCTGGGTTTACTTTGTTGAAGAGAGATCGGGCAGCGGGTGCAACGTTACACTTGACACAACCGTGAATATGAATGACTTGGGCAATCATATCCTTGCAAAAATAAGATGGTATATCTCACTCAAAAATTTGTGAGCATGATTGGTTCCGCCATGGTGGCTGGGCAGGGAGCAGGTGGGCAGATCCAAGCACAACTTGCGTTGATTTTTAAGATGGCATATGGCACATGGCACATGTGTACACGCCCCCTCCTCTCCCTCTCTCCTGGGATACAGCCACCACAGCATGCGCATCTTAGCCATGGAACCAATTGGTTGCACTAGTATTATAGCTGAGGTGGACAACAACCTCTCAAAGTACGCAAGTTTTTAACATGCTCCTAGCAGAGGTGTGCCCCAACCTGGGACGCTTAATAATAATTGGAACACTTACAAGAAACTAGAGAGCTTGGCTGTCCCAGATTGGGGCGCACCTGCTAAATTGGCCTCAATGGAACCATGTTTGTCACCACCAAATCATCATCATTCCAGACCACTTACTGCACCAAATAGGATGAATTAAAGTGACACGGACTTCATGTACCAAAGGAATAAAAGAACAGAGTGAAAAGACCCGGTGGTCGGCGAGTCACAGAATTTTGACCGTTTTAGGGTGGGAATCCGGCACAGAAAGCTCACCCTCCTTCCAATTTTTGAATATGCAAAATATTAGATTAGTATATGGAGGTTGCAGAAACATGTTTGGGGAAGTGAAAATCGGTCAAGGGTGGAGCGGTGGACCCTTTGGGAATGATTTAAAAGCCAGGATTCTAGGGTCCTCCGACTTCATCCTTTTTTTTCATGAATTTTAAGAACTTAGATGAATAACAATGGTTGGCATGGTTCGATTTGAGGAAGAAGACTGGGAAAGAGCATGTCCAGCAATATAGGGGACCCGTCCACCTCTGCTATTTTGGTCCCTGTTTTTGAGCTCGTAGGCAGGTATGCAGATTTTAAGATGAATTTGTGGAGGTAATGAGTCAAGGTGATAGGTCTTGCTCTTGGGCACCTCCTGCAGCTGATCCTTGTTTTAAAACAATATTTTAGCAAAGAGGTCAGTTCACATTAATGGTGATACAACATTGCATGACCGGCGAAGAAATCAGCCAAGAACAGAAGTCGCAAATGCGTAAGCATGCGCACACACACACACATGCACACACTTTCACACACATACACACTGCTCATCAGGCAGCCATAAGAAGAGGAGGAAGGCCCTCGTGAGGGCCGTGGGCGGGCGCAACGTCTTGGATGACATTGATTGGGACCTGATTGCTCAGCAAATGGGGTACAAGCGCAACGGAGAGCAGTGCCGCCATAAATGGTGTGTGTGAGGATCGATGAGCCCATTCTTTCAAGCAGTCCATTTCAGGTGCAACTGTTGATGCTTAGTGGACTTAGCCGTACAGCTTGCGCAGCACACATGCTGGATAAAAGAGAGAGAGATTGTGTTTTTGAATGCTCAGGCGCATGTCTATTTGAGGCCATCCTGTCGTCTGATCATCAACGTTATTTGATGCAATTGAGGTTGTATCAACGTTCTTTGATGCAATTGAGGTTGTATCAACGTTCTTTGATGCAATTGAGGTTGTATCAACGTTCTTTGATGCAATTGAGGTTGCATCAACGTTCTTTGATGCAATTGAGGTTGTATCAACGTTCTTTGATGCAATTGAGGTTGCATCAACGTTCTTTGATGCAATTGTGGTTGAGCTCATCCACTGTCATTTGATCATCAAAGCGTTTATTGATGCAACCTTGAAGCGTGCACACGCGCGCGCACACGCACACACACACATACACGCACGCACACACACACACACACAAGCACACACACACAGCAGTGCAGCTAAGCACAACACAACGTAGCAAATGCGGCACAAGCATGCATGCACACCTGCACAGAGCCCTGCATGAGGATCAGAATGAGCATCTCCCTCCCTTATGCCCCGTCAGTTGTGGGCATACATCCTCACACAGGTATCCTGCATTCCCTTGTTTGTGTGCTGCCAGCTCTGGACAGCTATTAAGTTCTATGGTTGACAGAAGGAATTGGGGCATGGGTGATGATAAGCATATGCTGCTGGCTCACAGTTACACTCTTCTCCTTGTGTGCGCACTTTCAGGTACGATCAGCTGTCAAGCTCGATGGTGGACAGAGGGGACTGGGGCGTGGGTGATGATAAGCGCATGCTGCTGGCTCTGAGGGACGGCGGGTACGAGGTTGAGTGGGAGGTGCCGTGGGGAAGCCTGGTGGAGGGGCGCTCGGAGCAGGTGCGAACATGTGGGGGGGGTGCGTGCTCATCTGCGTGCGCAAGTGTGTGTTTTGTCCTGTACAAACACGCTTGCATGACTGTAAGCCCTTGTAGCGTGTGCTCACAATTTGCATCTCTGGGACAAGTGGCTGCCCATTTCTTAATTGTACATTTCTTCGCCAGGAGTATGGCTTCTTGGGAGCCTCAGCTTCCTTTAAAAGCTCTTTCCACATCTATCATTTGGCAAGGTTATATTCATGCACCTTGTCCGAGAGCTGCAGAGCTGCTTCCGCAAGTAGGACAATGCAACTTCCTTTTGATCAACTATCGTTTGGCTGAGACCAAGGTGATTTTTGTGCTTCTTTGCCTGTGGGGAAGCTCCCGCAAGGAGGACAATTTAGCTTCCTGTGAAGGTCTTACCCTAACCTTTCATTTGGCTAAGGTGATTCTCATGCACCTTGTCCTTTGGAGTAGCTTCCACAAGGGAACCATGACCCCTCAAGTGCGAGCGTGCACCAACATCTGCTGTGTGCAAAAAGACGGTCATTTGCAACAGCTCCCGGTTTGTAAGCCTCACTACACCCGCCGCCAATTACATATGCAGTAGACACCAGGGACCATGCATTTGCATCAGTGCTCTTTAAGACTGCACGAGAGTTGTTCGTTGTCCATAGCATCATCATATGCACACACAGGTGGCACTTGGACTTAGATGTGCGCATTGCCGTGATGGAAGCAAGCGAAGAGTTATTATTGACCCACAGCAACACATGCAGGGGAGGTTTCTGAAGTCCAGATGGTCGGCAGACACACTGGATGTGTTCATAGCAGCACATGATCCACACACAGAAACACTTAGACTCAAGTGCGCCTGTTGTAATAACCATGGCAAGCAGAAGACGCATCATACACCCTGGAAGGCACCATCTCTGCCACATGCAGGGCATGCCGTGGCCCAAGTTCGCCCATCATCAGCTGTCCGTAGCAATCAGTTCACGTCTTGCACCCAGTGCTGCTATCATTGCGTCCACATGCAGCAGACAAATAGGCCCATAGAGGTCCGCAGCTGCCGTTTGCAAGCACATGCACTCGCAGGCAGTCTGCACCCATCGTTAGAATCAAAGCAAGCAGCTGACACTTGGGATCGTGGGTGACCTCAGAAAGTAATTGCAAGCAGGTGCATCCGCAGCAGGCAGTCTGCACCCATTGCTATGATCATAGCAAGCAGTTGACATTTGGGATCATGGGTGATCTTGGAAAGCAATTGCAAGCATGTGCATCCGCAGCAGGCAGTATGTACCCATTGTTATGATCATAGCAAGCAGTTGGCATTTGGGATCATGGGTGATCTTGGAAAGCAATTGCAAGCATGTCCATCCGCAGCAGGCAGTCTGTACCCATTGTTATGATCATAGCAAGCAGCTGACACTTGGGATCATGGGTGATCTTGGAAAGCAATTGCAAGCATGTGCACTTGTAGCAGGTAGTCTGCACCATTGAAGTGCACCCATCAATCGTGTTTGGCACATCCGGCATACTGGTTTGGCTACCAGCTACAGTTGCTTCAAGAATAATGCTTTACCTGAAATAGAAGGCATATCATTAGAAGTTTGTGTAAATTTGATCTGTGTGGGGAAGGAGGAATGCGTGTCAGTTTAGACTCCTGTTTGGGGCCATTGTATACACAGCCAACACTTTGTGCCATCATATGTACATGCAGTCTGCAGCACCGAAACGGTTGTGCGTACCATGACGTGTGCTTGATGATTATATGTTCCTGTGAATGTATGTGTATATGTGACTAAGCAGGCTGCCAAGCGGTGATGGCTGCTCATGCTCAAAGCTGTGCCAGGCTTTTGGTTGTGCATGCCATAGCACGTGCTTAATGGTTATATCCTCTGCATGCCTGTGCAGGCTGTGAAGCGGCGATGGCTGCTCATGCTCAAAGCTGTGTCAGGCTACCGGGACATGGAGTTTGTTGAGGTGAGGCCAGTCTCGGGGTTGACAAGTGCGCGCGCATGGGCGTGCACACACACACACACACACACACACACACACACACACACACACACACACACACAAACACACACACGTGCACACAGACACGCGCACAATACACAACATACGCACAACACACAACACACACACAGATGCACACACGTGCACGTGTATGTGCACACACACACACACACGCACACACACGCACACGCACGCACACACACAAACACGCACACACACACAGACACGCACACGCACGCACGCACGCACGCACACAAACACATACACGCACACTGCATGTATGTGTGCAGGCTTTGCAATCGGTCCCTTCACCTTATCCTTATGCCTCTCATGTGTTTTTTTATGTAATTTATGTAATTTATGATGTAATCTGATGTAATTTATGTATACATGCGTATGTGTGCAGGCTTTGCAGTAGGTCCCTTCACCTTATCCTTATGCCTCTCATATGTCTGATGTGATTTATTTATACATGCTCTGTAAAGCACCGGCAGATGGTTTCCAATTTGCAGCACAACTGTTATAGGGTTGCAGAGGCTTGAGCTGGACACCGTCTGCATTCTTGCCCCCTCGGATTTGTTCAAATTAGTTGCAAACAACTTCTATTGTTTGAGGGTTGCAGAGGTGGACAACCTTTTTTGTTCAGAATTTTTGTACAAAATTGGAGCAGGAGTGTGGCGCGCACGTGTGTATGTGTGTGCGTGTGTGCGTGCGTGCGTGTGCGTGCGCGTGCACTCTAGGCAAGAAAGCTCAGCGCATGCTCCTATGGCCCAATGGTCATCATCGAATCTAGAAACAAGTTGTGTGCGTCAGTGGCCTGGCCACAAGCTCCCTGCTGCCATGAGGGCAGGGCAGCTTAAGATCTGCAACTGAGGGCAATGCTGCCCATGAGGACAGGGCAGCTTCAGTGCTGCAACTGAGAGCAATGCTGCCCATATGGGCAGGGCAGCTTCAGTGCTGCAGCTGAGGGCAATGCTGCCCATATGGGCAGGGCTGCTTCAGTGCTGCAACTGAGGGCAATGCTGCCCAAGAGGTCAGGGCAGCTTGAGTGCTGCTAGACACTGACCCCTTTACTCCAATTTTATTCTGTTGTTGGTACCCTTGGATGCACCTTTTTAGTGTCCTGAATTCATGTGTGCAGATTGTGGACTACCTGGTGGACCGCTTTATCAACAAGAGGCAGGAGAAAGAACAGCATGAGCAGGAAAAGGGTGAACAAATCCAGCAGCAGCAGCAGCAGCAGCAGCAGCAGGAGGAGCAAGATGGCAGAGATAGGGTAAACAAGAGGAAAAAGGAGAGGAGTTCAGTCGAAGAGGGGCAGCAAGAGCAGCCAAGCCCAGATCAGAGAGATGGTGATAAGCAGCACCAGCAGCACCAGCAGCAGCAGCAGCAACAAGAGCTGATCTTGGCAGAAAGGAAGCAGGCAAAGCAACAGAGGAAGGAGCAAGCACGGCAGAGGGAGGTTGAGAAGGAGGAGGTGCAAAAGCAGGAGGTGCAGGGAGCAGCGACGGAGGTGAGCAAGGAAGTACGAAAGAAGGCCAAGCATTTGCAGAGAGAGCGTCACCAGGAACAGCAGCTGCAGCAGCAAGAAGTGGAGGGGGTGCTGCCCCCAAATCAGAAGTTGAGCAAGGAGGAGCGGAGGAAAAAGAGGAAGGAGCAGCAGCGAGAGGATCAGCAGCAGCAGCAGCAGCAGCAGCAGCAGCAAGAAGCAGAGGAGGTGCCGCCCTCCGGTCAGAAGCTAAGCAAGGAGGAAAAGAGAAAGAGGAGAAAACAAAAGCATCAAGAGGATGAGCAGCAGCAGCAGCAGCAGCAGCAGCAGCAGCAGCAGCAGCAGCAGCAAGAGGCTGAGGATGTGCTGCCCTCCAGTCAGAAGCTGAGCAAGGAGGAAAGAAGGAGGAGGAAGCAACAGCGTCAGGAGGAAGAGCAGCGGCAGCAGCAGCAGCATCAGGAAGCAGGGGACGTGATGCCCTCCAGTCAGAAACTGAGCAAGGAAGAAAGGAAGAAGATTAAGATGCGGCAGTGGGAGGAGGAGCAGAATGGAAGAGAAGCTGGGAGGCCTGATGTGCAGAATGAGCTGGCAGCTCAGAGTGCAGCGGAAGGTAGCCATGTGAAGAAGCGGAAGAAAAGCGAGGGAGGGGAGGAAGGAGCGGTGGACGCTGACAATGGGGTGGAGGGCAGGGAGGGGGATAAGAAAAAGAAGAAGAAGAGGCAGCATGCAGAGGATTGATTTGGGAGGATGAGAAATATAGAACGGACTATGCAAGCCGCGTTCAGCTCCGTGCATCAAGGTTCCCTTTAGCAAGGAAGAAGGGGGGAAGGAGGAAACTAGTAAGGGTGGGAGATTGGCAGCCATGGTACAGATCAGCTGTTGAAGGCTTGCTGGTTGCTGGACGAAAAGGCCAATGCTCGCCCTAGTGTGAGGATGCAGGCAATGTGTCACGTCAAATCATGGACCATTGCTCAATCGTGGTTATCTGGGTTAGTTATTCGGTTGGAGGTCAGTATTGCTGGAAGGCTGCATTGTGCCTTGTTTTGATATGAGTGATATGCATCC
>OU611760.1:10445505-10540505 GCA_914767535.2 Dunaliella primolecta | reverse complement strand
AGTCTAAATTGTAGGTACTGCAGTAGTACATGCCATCATCATGATATCATTGGGTGGCGTCAAACCCCAATCAACTAAGTTGTGGCATGCTCACCTGTTTAAAAACCATTTCTATCACTTATCAAGATCTAAGAAGGCTTATCTGAGATCTGGGGACTCTCCTGAAGCCATGATCAAATGGAATGCTTTCCAAGTTCAAAGATATTTATGAAGACCTTTCAAGTGTGTTTGATCAAGAAGAATAGCGTTTGAAAAGCGTTTGAAGCGTTTGATTTCAAGTGTGCGGTTGAAATCAACCCCAAATGTTTGAAATGCGTTTGAAAATTTTGAACGTTTGAAAAGCGTTTGAAGCGTTTGATTTCAAGTGTGCGGTTGAAATCAACCCCAAACGTTTGAAATGCGTTTGAAAATTTTTCAAACGCATTTCAAACGCTTCAAACGGTCTGCAAACGTGCCAGGAAAGTTCTGACGTAGTGTGAGTGCTTTTGTGTTAGAGCACACAGCCCCTCATACCTACACATGAAGAGAACATGGGCCTCATCTTGAATTTGCCTGCATGAGCATCGATCACACATAGGAGAAATCCCATCCTCCCAAGATGCAGTTCAACTGCAAGTTTCCATATTCAAAGTGTGAGCTCTCAACCTGAATCTACTAACATTCTGGATGACATGCTGAGGCAAATCCAGATGCAAATACCCTGGCTGCCGGATAAGCATGCGCACATGTTGGTCAAAAGGCAGAATGCTTGATATGTGGCCAATTTTTTTTTCTGTTGTTCGCAGATCCACTCCTTCAACAGCTGTCCATGCACCATGCAATCCTTACCTCAAATCATCAGTGAAATCCTGCAGTGAGATAGGCGTACCCTGCTTCATCGCTGTTACAAAAGACTCACAGCGCCGCAATCCTTGAAAGCCATCCAGGATCTGAGCAGTCCAACATGAGGGGGCCCTGGAGTGTAAGTGCAAATCTGCTTTCAAGACCTTCCTGAGCGTCTCACAATTAGAATTAAGCAGACCATGGTACATCTTATTAGCGGACTATGCGTTACGCAGCAGACGCAACCCAACACAGAGGACCACACGAGCCAACCGCGTGAGACAGCCCCGCCAACTTCATGTAAACCAGCGACATGTGCACTTGATTCAAATTAAATACTTTGAAGACACAAGGTCTGGACAACAGTTAGAGGCGGCACAGCGGCAGCATACAGACCTCAGCAAACTCACTAGTGCTAAAATTGTGACTCTCCACACTATCCTTCTGGGTGTTGGTGGGACCTGCTATACTGATCATACCTTGAACCAATCTAAACAACTTGGACTGGACCATCAACGGGCCCATAAACTTGCTCAAAAGTTCCATGCCCATTCGGTTCAGTATGCCCATAAGCTTGTTACCATTAGATGTGCTATGGAAAACAGTGATGCTTCTCACAGCCAGGTTCTGGAGCCGGGTGCTTCCAGCAACCCTCCAGATCCCCATTAGCTTTTCTTCTTTGTAGCTTTGTGGTGGAGGAGATCCACGGCTCTTCTGAGCCAATGTGTCTCTTTTTCCTTATTTGATGTAGGGAGAGTTTCCTCTGCCTATGTAGTTTTTCTTTTCTTTAGCGGACTTAAAAACAGTGGAATTGCAATGGCACATGCCCACGCTCTCTTAAAACTGCCCAGTTTGTAGTTGCACGCTTCACACCTAATGTGCCCTTTAAACAGCTCATGTGGCGCACTTGCAACTCACTTGAGAATTCTTGGCCTTCCTAAACATACTCTGTGCCCCACACCTGGCTTGCATACATGCCAGCTGGGACAAGGTATGTTTTTCCTATCCAGAGCTTTACATGTGGCCTGTCCCCCAATGCATGCTCGCGCGCACAAACTGCCGAATCCAATAGGCAGATGCCATGAATGGGCCAGTGACGTGCTCAGAGGACTTAGCCATGCTTATATGTTTGTGGAACCACATGCCTAGGTACTTGAAGGACTCCTTATGGGCCAATGGTACCCCGCCAACCGGAAACACAGGCAAATTGGAATTTGACGAGTTGACATGCACCAAAAAAAGAAAGAAAGAAAGACATGCACCACTTCTGACTTAGCTGTGTTAATGACTAGGTGCTTCCTTTGTGTATAAAGGTCCAAGCTTAACAGCATATTTTGCATCGCATTGGGGTCATTTGCAGGGGCTATATCTGCCTACAATGGCAGCTGAGCGGAAACACTGAGGCCTGTAATCATACCTGGCCAAAACATTTTAAACACACATAACTCGGACTGGAAAGAAAAGGTAACAAATCACGTTTGTCGTGGTCTAATGTTGGCGGAATGACACAAGGAAGATTATGCACCAACAAGCTTATTACCACTAGGCGTGCCATTGAAAACAGTCATACTTCCACAGCCAAATTTTGGAACTGGGTGCTTCCACTATCCCTTCAGGTCCCGATTAGCATGTTTGTAAGGTTAAAAGGTCACAATAGAATATGACCTTCAGCCAGGTAGTTTGTCTGCTCAGCCTGCTCAACTCTTCCAGCCACACAAAAAATATCCATGACATTGGAAAAGAAAAAAAAGACTACACAGGCAGGCAATACCCACGAGATTGGAGGTAAACGACAAGTCTCATAAGTTTGCTTCTGTAAGAAATAAAAATATCCACACATAAGCTCACAAGAACAAAGGAACACGGCATGTTTCATCTTGGAGTCCTCCCCCTTAGCACTCTTTATTTTACAGCCTTGTGTTGGAGGGGACTCACAGCTCTTCTGAGCCAATATGTCTCCTTTTCCTTAATTGATGTAGGGAGACTTTCCTCTGCCTACTTAGTTCTTCTTTTCTTATCTGTGCTCAGAGGCTTCAAAGTTGTTGGGTCAGATAAATACTGAAAACATTTGATGGACAATGCATTGCTGCGTCCGAGAGAAGAAAAAGAAAAAATGCTTAGGCAATAAAAATGCTTCCTACAGCAATGGAAGGAAAAGGATACAAATTGGCTCAGAAGAGCCATTTAGTCCCCTCCACCAGTTTGAGACAGCTTGTAGAAGGTGGCCATCTGCTGATATCATTGTTTTCTCCTTTATCTACCACAAAGCTTGAAGATAATTGAGAGACGGATTCCCACAGGAACCAAGCATTGAGGAAAGAAGAGGGGAAACTATGCCAGCCCAAAAATATATGCATTAAGGAGAGACTCACCTATCTTGCAAGCTAGCAAGGGTATCACCAAAGGCCCTCAACCTAGACGCAGCTAGCCTAAGAAAAAGCCAGAAACAGAGCCAATGGGGATCTTAGCAAGCATTTATCTTCTATCTGTATCTTTACAAATTTAACACCAGGCTATTCAGGGTGAAAAGAAAAGTATGCGCCAGCCAAAAGGCCGCGTGCATTCAGGAAAGGTTCCCTAACTAGCAAGCTAGCAAGGGTCTCACCAAACGGCCCTCAAACCTAATTAGACACAGCTACCCTAGGAGAAAGTCAGAAACAGAGCTATTGGGGATCTGGAGGGTTGTCCGCCATGCTCCTGGGCGTCCAGACTCTTCTTCTCCTGCTCTCCACCGCCATGTGCCCCGCAAACCCTCTTCCAGAAGTTCCCTGAATTCAGGGTGACACCTCTGTAGACACCCCCTTCCCCTGTGTCAACCTTCGCATGAGCGTGTGTTCTGTCTTTTTCTGCTGATAGTCCTAGGGAAATTGCCATTTCCCCGTGATGGGCTCCGCATAACAAGGAAAAACCTTGAAGGCGATCCTTTCCATGACACCACCTGCTTCAAGTTGCAGTTGAGAGCCCGAAGACTGCCTACATTTGGATCTGTGCAGTTTTTTTCAACCCAGAGGCCACAAGAGTTGCAATCATTCTAACTTGAAGCACTGGATTCTAAGATGGTTGTCTTGGTCGTTTGAAACCGCTTGTTAAGCAAACATGGAAAACGTGTAAAGTCATCATGAACACCACCATACTAGCTTACCAGCGTTGAACGAACCAACCATCCAAAGATACTGAGAGCCATTGGGGCCTCCAAGCCTCCTCCCGTCAAGAAGCAGAAGCAGCAGGCAAAGCAACTGCAGCATCAGGAGCAGCAGCAAGAGCAGCAGCAAAAGCAGCAGGAAAGACAGGAGAGCAGGAGTTTTGCAAATCCGACAGCACTATCCTCCATCACGAACAAATGATTAAAAAAACTCCAAAAGTCCAATAGGTACCACATGGTCTGGGATATTAGGGTTATAAGTGTTGGAAGTCATAAAATGATGGAAGAACGAAAGAAAACGAAGGGCCCTCAACGGAATGAGAGGAAGCGAAGGTTTCTAGGCATGAATAATGAAAGAAACAATGAAAGAAGACGAAGGGCCCTCAACATCCCGTCCTGTGCAGGAAGCCACCAACCCAGAAGACAGCCACAAAGTACCCTGCTACTTGATATTATTCTCTGTAGCTAAAAGGTGTGTGTGCATGCATGCATGTGTGCAGGTTCAAGTGCAAGTCAGTTTGATACTAAATAATACTGTGCCTCCATCCTCCAGGCATAATGTTGGGACAATAACAAGGTGTGCTACGGCATTCGGTGTGAAGCAGGTCCGTGCCACTGCAGGAGCATGAAAGCATGCAAGTTGGTTGCCATGCATGTCCAGCAAGCCCAGCTGGGCTGGGTCAGCATGCAGCAGATGCGGCTTTTGAGGCAGCACCATCCTTACTTCCTTTGCCACCCACAAGCAAGCTTTAATAAGCGCTTTTGGCCTTGCTGTACCATAATTGTTACTATGAAGATGATCAAAGTAAGCATGTCACACAGGCAATTGCCTAGTTGACTACCTTCTGAAGTGCATGCTGCGGGGGACTTAACACTAAGGCTTAACATTTGATTATTCCCTTTTAACCCAGGTCTGCCTTGTGGGGTCAAATCAATTCAATACTTTTGGGGCGCATGGATCAGATGCTCATGTAGATTTCAGGTAAGTTCTGACTCAATCCTGGATCATTTATCTTCATGTGTTGCATATTGGGCCGTCTCTTTAGTTTCCTTGCACGGTATATAATCTCTTTTCTGTCCTCATATATTGTATCACTCTATATAAAATAAGCCTCGAGCTTTTGTAAACCATCGCAGCTTCATTGCTCCATGGTTTGCATGCAGCTGTTTGTTAAAACACTTTTTTAATCATCACTCCATGAAATGAATTTCTTTTGCCATTTCACACTTTTCAGCTTGGAATACAGGGAACCATCCTTCAATCCTTGCATGCAGTCCCTCCTTGCAATGAAACTCATACGCAATTTCACACTCCTCAATTTTTAACACAGAGGCTCCTCCTTAATTCTTTGCATGCAGTCCGCCCTTGCAATGGTAATCATTTGCCATTTCACACTTTTCACTTTCGAATATATGCTCTTCCTCAGTCCTTTGCAAGGAGCCCCTCTTTGCATCGACACTCATTTGCCATATTTTCAGTTTTAAGTACAGAGACCCAACCTTCATTGCCACGCTACTATGCCCTTGTACCCTTGTAGGCATTTTCCCACCTTAGAGGAGTGCGTGCAGCAGCTCAAAAACAAAGAAGGTTGTGAGATTATAGGCATAGAAATCACTGATGACGCCCAGCCGGTGCATTCACATCCTTTTCAAGGTGACTGCGCTAACTGCGTGTTGCAGGTTAGGATTTTATAATTAAGCTAGCATTCATTGGATATGGACCCGAGAGGACAACAAGCTCAACCTGTAGATGCTCACCTTCTGGAAAGTTGAGGACAGGTTCTCTATCTGGACTGCTAGTGTGGGACAGAAGATGCCTTGTTAGCGCATTTAAAGGCTTTTCTGCCTATACTAGAGCAGTACTGACATCTTACGAGCACCTTTTGAGACCTCCTAAATAATTGCCATCATTTACCTGTGAGTAACAGGGCCTTGCCAGAGCCCTACATAACAGCAAGACTTAGCGTGTGTGCATGTGCCCCCCCCCCCTCTCTCCCCTTTCTCTGCTTCACTGCTCCAACTCATCCATTTTTTCATCAGAGGTTCCTGTGGGTTCCCTCTAAAACATACATACATGAACCCATGCACTGACCCTTGCCCCTGCCCTTGCCCCTTCCATCCTGGCCTTATGAAGCATTCACCCTTGAGCCCCTTCCCAACATGCCAACAAGTCTTCCGTGCGGCCTTTCAAGATATGCATCATTCAAGGCCTTCATGCACTGCCTTCCCCTGGACACACTTGCCCCCTCATTCTCGCTGGGCTCTGGCTCCATACAGGCGCTTTTGTTCAGAGCAGCCCATGTCAGAAAAGTTCCTCCGCTAATTTCTGGCAAAGGGAGGTTGCATTCTGGGGGTCGTTAGAGGGCAGGCTGCGGACATGTACAAGGGATTGCACGAGGCCCACAGCACGGTGTCCTAGCTGACCAAGCTCTGGTGGTAGATACCCTTTTGTGCACGTTGCAAGGCCCTCTAGACTGGAAAAAAATGATCTACTTCTGTAATGGAAAAATTGTGGGAGGGGCCGATACTTGTTTGATTGGTTGACTGCATGAAGCCAGTGCTGGTGCAGTAATCTGAATATGAAGTCGGTCATTCCTTGTTAGCTTGTTTAAAGTGTGCCATACCCGCATGCTTGCGTGGATCTTCTGAGTTAGAACGGCTGTGCATGAGCTTCTCAGAATGATTGCAAAAACATGCATGGGAACAAAATTCAGTAACCTGGGTGACAGGCCGTTGCAGCTTGCTTTGGACAGCCATTTTAAGGGGTCGTCAACATCATTTGTATTATTGTGGTAGCTCCAACATTCAGTAACCTTGCTCTGCACAAATCCGAAAGTCTTCTGTGCTTGGTTCCTGAACCAGGCCCCACTGCGTTTGTGCTGGGCAACGAAGGCCATCGCATGACCCCCAGGCAGATGGAAGCTGAATAGTTTATTAATACTTGTGTATCTTCTGTGCTTGGTTCCTGAACCAGGCCCCACTGCGTTCATGCTGGGCAACGAAGGCCATCGCATGGCCCCCAGGCAAATGGAAACTCGATAGATTTTTGATGCTTGTGATATCTTCTGTGCTTGCATTCCTGAACCAGGCCCCACTGCGTTCATGCTGGGCAACGAAGGCCATGGCATGACGCCCAGGCAGATGGCGCTGTGTGACAAGTTTGTGTACATCAGCCAATATGGTGAGTGGGAAGAAAGAAAAGGAGAGACCAGAAAGAAAGGGAGAAGAGGAAAGACAAGCGAGAATGGTGAGTGGCTGTGGTGTGGTGTGAGGGGCTGCTTACCTCCCTCTTGATCCTCACCAGCCACCAGCACTCCTGATGAGCTGGCTTCACAAGGCTTTGCCAGGCTCCACATCCAGCTTCACACCAGGGTCACCCCAGGCTTCACACCAGGCTTCACCATGAGGTCCTGGTGAAGGGGATGCGGATGCTCGAGCAGGGACCGGAGCAGAGTCCCAAGGTGGCCTCTACTCAATCCATGTAGTAGGGGGCACATCCTTTTCTTCAGGAGAACCGTGCTTTCCTTTGTTTCCAGGTCAAGCGTGTGCGCTTCCTTTGCAAATGGCACTCAACCTAAGCATCCCCATCCTATCTTATGCACAAGGCTTCCATGCTCCAAGCGGTTAGCTTTACTTTCATTAGCTTCAGCCGCAAACAAGTATGTCCTCACAAACAAGTATGTCCTCACAAACAAGTATGTCCTCACAAACAAGTATGTCCTCACAAACAAGTATGAGCACTTCAAGTCATGCACTGCAATGCAATAGTTATTGCGCAATCCCTTGCAGGCGAATCCATAAGCAGCCCCTTCACAAAATTTTGGAGACAAGTTAGGCTTACTTGCAGTTAATGTGGGCCAGCAAGGCACATCCGGAAAAATGCCCTTCAAGAGTGTGAATGTTGATGTCAGAGCCAAGTATGAAGTCTTGGCAACATTCATTCAGGGAAGACTGTAGGTACCATGGACCATGGATGGTAGCACATCACAGGCGCAGAAACGACACACAGGTGCAGTTGCCATGCATAACAAAAGATGCAGGTGCAGGCATGGCTCAGGTGCAGGTGCTGAGCATGGCGCAGGTGCAGGGGCCATGCATGGCACAGGTACAGGTGCTATGCATGGCACAGGTGTAGGTGCTATGCAAGGCACAGGCGCAGGTGCCATGCACGATGCACCTCTCTGCGGTCAAACCTTTTTGCTGGCTATGTGCAGACGCTTGTATTGACTGCGGACATCATTTTGTAAAGTGCTCTTCCTCACTTCAGGTGTGGGCACAGCATCCCTGAACGTGGCTGTTGCCACCTCCATTGTACTGCACCACTTTGCGCTGTGGGCAGCACACATCATTTTACAAAGTGTTCTTCCTCGCTTCAGGTGCGGGCACAGCATCCCTGAACGTGGCTGTTGCCACCTCCATCGTACTGCACCACTTTGCGCTGTGGGCAGGTGAGCGGTCATGCACAGAATTGAGGCTGTGGCATCATGCAACCTCTTGTTTTGATGCTGTGGGCCTTGCTTGATAAAGTGGCATGTACTTGGGGCAGGTGAGCGGTGATGCGCAGTGGCTTTTGCTGGATGCAGTGGCATGTCCTTGGGGCAGGTGCGCAGTGTTGCGCAGTGGCTTTTGCTGGATGCAGGCTCCCACAGCAAAACAATCCTTGACGCAGTGGCATGTCCTTAGAGCAGGTGCGCAGTGATGCGCAGTGGCTATTGCTGGATACAGTCTCCCACAGCTGTGCAATCCGAGGCGCTGATGCAGCGGCTCTTGCTTGTCTCAGCCTTCCACGGCAACGCACTCTCCCACAGTGATGCGCAGTGGTTTTTGCTGGATGCAGCGGCATATGCTGATGCAATGTATGTTTCTTGTTGCAACCTCCCTTGCTGAGTGTTGGCAGGCTTCATATGATCTTCACTAAATGCATTTTAGAGTCTCCGGCTACTTTGTTTCTTACTGACATGGTGAACCCCGCCTGCAAGCCGCCGCTTGATGCAATCTCCCCTGCTGAGTGTTGGCAGGCCTCACTTATTCTCCACCAAGCATTGCCAAGCCCCCACCCACACTTTTTGCCAGTTGCAACTTCCCTCTCCCGAGATGTCTGCTTTTGATCTCCAACCTGCATTCTGTAGGATACTCTGAACACAGCCGGGAGGGCGCCAAGTTTATTGTGAATGAGCGACCAACGCGGACAAGGCCAAGAAATGCTGTGGGCCTGGACCCTGAAGTTGTAAGTAGGGGATGGGCCTTCTGCCATCCCTGATACATTTTTGTTATAATGCCCTTATTGTTTTTCATGTCTTTGCTTTTGTTCCAGCCAACATGGTCAAAAAGGGTTAACATGGAATTGCAGCTGCCATCTAAGGCAAAGCCCCAGTTGTCGTCTTCTTTCTTCAGGCATCAATGCCAATAAAGGTTACGTGATGTATCAGGTATTGATCATGTAGCATTTTAAATCAGTCTTCTTTTCAATTTTCCTAATCAGGTAAAGGATAACTGCTGGTTGCTAGGGTTGAGAGCCTTGCTTCCTTTTAGGTTCACATCTTGGCAATGGGAAGACGGATACAGGTGCAGCAGTCCATGTGTCAAGCGTTTACAAGGTGTGCAAGGAGATAAAGAAGGGCATTATGCCACAAAACATCCATCTCCATTCTCACATGAAATAATCGTTGTCTTAAGTTTGCATCGTGTTCCCTAGATTGTTAAACTTGTGTGGTTTCCTGCAGGTCCGAGCCATGCGTCAGGTGCAAGGCTTGGTCATTTATGGTTACAATGGGGGTTACACCTTCCTTCATCCAGGTTGTTTGGCTGATCAGCTTGTGCCAATTTTCCTGCCATCCGGTCTGAGCCATGCGTCAAGCGCAAGGCTTTGGTCAGTTGTGGTTACAATGGGGGTTACACCATCCTTCATCCAGGTCGTCTGGCTGATCAGCTTGTGCCAATATCTCCTGCAGGTCCGAGCCATGCGTCAAGCGCAAGGAGAGGGGGCAGAGGAGGCGGCGGCCACAGAGGCATCTGCTGGGGAAATGCTGTCAGAGTTGCTAGGCTAGTTATTTTTGGGGTGTTCTAGTCAAAAGTGTCCCTGGAATCAAGTTCTGTTGTATGGATATTCCATGCTTAGATATCAAATAGCCCTTGGCTTGCCTGGGATTAGCACTGGCTATGCGACCTTTTCTTGGGCCTTTGAGCTCTTCCCCGTTTCTGAGGGGGTCAAGATGCTGGGCGTGTGGCAGTGGAGAACAAAAAGATGAGGAGAAACCGGGCGCCCAGGGGTAGAGCCAACCTCCTACCTGATCCTGATGTGCAACATTATCTGGCTTCTCCTATGCTCCCTCTGACGAGTTCAGGCTTGGAGAACCTCCAGTGAAACTCTTGTTAGCTTGCTAGCTTAGGTACCATTCATCATGCGTGTGGCCAGTTTTGGAGTGCAACTGAAGATCACCTGAAATTTAAGATCACCTCATGTAGCACTAAGATAGCGACATGAAGTCAAAGGAAGCCTTTAGCCTTAGAACTATGTCCTGGCATACAGACTTCTTGCAACTTCTTTGCAAACTGTGCACCTGTGCTGACTGAGGCGTATTCTTGGGTAAAGCGTACCACTCTTAACTGGTCTGTGCTGTGGGAATGTAGGCATGAACTCCAGAATTTAATTGGTCCCGTTCAGCAGTTGAGTTCTACAATGCTATACTGCACAGCAACAGCAGCACACTCAGCAAGGTGTTGTGAGCAGATGTTGATAGCAGAGCAGTCTCTCACCAGATTTAGATTTACACGGGGGGACCTTCAGCCAGACTGTTCGGCTGATCAGCCTGTGACTGGTCCTCGCCAGCCAACATAATGTCCATAAGCTCTGAAACAAACAAAAAAAGCTTGTTGTTGTGTTGCAAGAGGAAAATCAGAAACATCCTGGACACTGACTTGTTGCAAAAAAGGGTGCTCCATTGAAAAATCACCAGAGAAACAATTGAACAGGTAAGCGTACTGTCTTCTCAAAGCACAAACATTTGCGTCTCTGCACACCAAAAGGGCATGAGCCTCATCTTGAATCTCATCACAAGAATAGTGATCACACAAAAGAGCGTTCCGAATACCCCAAGCTGCTGTCTCCACCTTCAGTGTGTATGCCCTGAGTCTGAAACGGCTAACATTGCTCATGACATGTGGAGACAAATCCAAATGCATGTGCCTTGGTAAACGGGCAGGGGCACGCACATTGCAATCTCGCACGCACATTGCAGTCTCTCTCAGAGGCTCAGTATGACACTGTCACTCTTAACTTAAGGCCCAGGTTCCAATGGAGCAAGCATGCAAAATCAAAGTGTTTAAACATATAACAGCAGCACACGTTTGTCAAATGTTACAAAGACAAAAAGAAAATTCCACGCCAGTCAAAAGGCTGTGAGCATTAAGGAAAGGTTCCCTGACTAGTTGTTTTGAGCATTGAAGAAATAAAAGAGGAAGTATAGGTAAACCAACGTGACTCTTCTGGCAGTGAAGCACTCCCCACATCATCAAGGGAAAGAAAGGAAATATCTTTAGCCGAGGTGCCAATGGCATGGCATGTATTCCCCCACCAAGAGAAGAAGAAAATATTGATGGGGATCAGGAGGGTTACTAGCAGTAGCCCTGGTCTCGTTGGCGCGACTTGAAAGAAGCAATTTCAAGATTGCGTCTGGTGCTAGCGAGTTTAAAGGCGTCCTGGACAGAATGAGCATGAGGCTTCAAAGCAAGCTTGGTGGCTTTATGAGTGTTTAGGCCAAGCTCTTTTAAGGGTTCCAAGTGTGAGAAGTGTAGATGACCCCGCCCACACCTAACAGAATGTTATGAAGGGCAACTTGAGGTGAGGCCCTTGAAAGAGGGTGACATAAATCGCGGTGCTGCTACTTGGAGGCCTCAAGCTGACTCTTGAACCGGGTGCCTCCACAGCATTTAACCTCCAAAAGATAGGTGTGCCTCGCCGAGGCGGTCCTGAAAAGAAAAGTTTATGCCAGCCAAAAGGCCGTGTGCAATAAGGAAAGGGTCCCTAACTAGCAAGCTAGCAAGGGTCTCACCTACAGCAAGAATACAGCAAGAACAGGAGTCTGTCCTGGAAGGAGTTAACTAGAGGGGCGGACCTTGGAAGCATTTATATGACCAAACAACTTGTTGAACTCTTAAGCCTTTGAGCACAATCTACCCAATGCTGTTTCATCAAACACCAGACCGCAACAAGTATGATTTGTTTTTTTCTCACAACCAGCCACAGGACCTGAGGCCCTTCCTTTTCCTGCTTTGTGGCGGAAGAGACTTACAGCTCTTTTACACCAATGTGTATCTTTTTCCTTTATTGTTATAGGGAGGGTTTTTTCTGCATAAGTAGTTTCCCCTCTAAAATTCAAGTGTTAAGAGGTTAGCATCTTTTGGCCATGTATGGTTACAGGCCTCAGTGTTTCTGCTCAGCTGCCTTTTTAGCATATATAGCGGTGTAACTATACCTTTCTAGTAGATGCTGGACCTCAGAATTTCTCGCTGCATGCGCGGGCTTAGAAAAATGCAACACGTCTGCCCACTGTGTCCGCTCTGGGCAACCTCCAATAATGAAGGAGTTTGTTGTTGATTTGAGAAGAAGGCTGTGAGGTGTGTCAAGCGCCAATACCCTAGCCGAGCATGGTGAGCACACAAATAGCTACATATAATCATTGGGTTCCACTCCTTTTAAAACTTTTGTTGGTTCATGGTGCGCCCGCTTACCATCCCTAGATACTTGCATCTTGACTCAGGCAAGCACATGCTGAGAAATACAGCACGCTTATGTTGACATCCCCACACCTTAAGAGTTGAGACCTCGCATAACAGGAACATGCATAAAAGAAAAAGAAGAAAACTACGCAGGCAGAGGAAACTCTCCCTACCGTAGGGAGAGATTGATGTGACATCAATCAAGGGGACACATTGGCTCAGATGAGTTATCTGGAGGGAAATAATGGGGATCTGAGACCAATCGTTTTTTCTCCGAGGTAAAAGAGTCTGAAGTCATGGATAATTTCAAATAATGGAAGAACCAGGGTCAGAAATAAGCTTGAGGCCTCCAAGCAGCAGCATCACTACCTCTGTCATAATCCTTCAAATGCCTCAGCTCAAGTCACCCTCGAGACCATTTTGTTTGTTGCGGGCAGGGTCACCTACACCCCTTCACACTTTCGACCCACTTAGAAAAGAAAAGAGAAAAAAACGTAGACTGAGGAAACTCTCCCTATATCAATTAAGGAAAAGGAGACACATTGGCTCAAAAGAGCCGTAAATCCCCTCCATCACAAAGCAACAAAAAGAAGATTCTAATGGAGATCCGGAGGATTATTTGAAGCACCCGGCTCCATAACCTGGCTGCGAGAAGTATTCTTGAAGAGCTTGGTCTCGACGCTTGAACAACCGCCAAGCCTGCTCTAAAACTTCATGCTCATCCTGTCCAGTAAGCTTGTCAAGTTGCTAGCACCAGACGCGCTCTTGAGAACACTCCTCTCAACTCTCTTCATCACCGAGATCAGGCAGGGGGCACTGCCAGTAACCGTCCTGATCCCCATTGACCTCTTTCTACTTTCTCTTGATGAAGGGGATGCACAGTGCCTTGGCCCTAGGTATCCTCTTTTCTTCAGTTGATGTGGGGAGTGTTTTCACTGCATGCATAGTTTTTCTTTTCATGGATATTTCATGTTTGGCTGGCAAACTCCGGCGAGCCGAGCTATCTGGCGGTCAAACTACCTGGCTGAGGGTCCTTTCTGATTGCAATCACATGTTTTTGCAGGTCATGGCGCGAAAAAGTTAATGAGAAAAAAACAACCGTGGAGATTCATGCACAAAGTACCAGCCTCCCGAGGCTTTCGCCTTATATAGCATCAGCATCAGCAGCCAGTGCTGACACTGGGAAGCGTCCAACGAAAAAGCCTTCTGTTCCCAAGTATTCTTGACTTAAAACACGCATGAATGCTATGATGTGATTCCACATCCGATCCAGATCCGTAGGAAACCATTGCAAAAAATCCTGCAGAAAATTTACAATGAAAGTCAACATAATCACACTGTCCGGAGAGTTGCAACAGTCATGTACAAGGAGCTGCCCAGCGCCTTCTCACTCCTGCACAAAGCGGTTCTTCCTATCGCCCAGAAGCAGCCGCTGCATGCACAATACGAACGAGTCATGGCATTGAAATGGTACGCAACAAAAGTAAGCACAGAATTTTAACATAAGCAGACGCTGCAAACACAACACCGTCGTAATGGCTGGCTGCTAAGCCTTTCTTCCATGCATGTAGCCAGTCTGTGACAATTCTGGCATGCATGCTTGTTTTTCCTTTGGAGCTGCTGCAGCAAGTGCAGCTGTCGTTCATGAACAAATGCTTGTATGGGTCATGCTATCTTGTACTTTGTCGTTTCTAATCAGAGCACAAGTAGATCATGGCACAGCTCCAGCTCCAGGTAAAATTGCAAACAGCTCATGCATCTGAGATGACGCTGACACTGAAGCAGGCCGCAACCCTACCTTAAATATCTGCGTGAAGGCTTTTACTTGTGTGAGTGCCCTGATGTAGGCAGGCTCCATGCGGCCGGTGCGGCTGTTGGCAGCCTACCATGTGATCAAGTGATATGTGCAAATGGATGTGTGATTGTTTGGCTGCGTGAGTGCCCTGATGTAGGCAGGCTCCATGCGGCCGGTGCGGTTGCTGGCAATGTGCCATGTCATGCATACAGAGGGTCATGCACAGAAAGTTCATGTCCAAAAAGTGTCATGCGCACACACACTTGCGCACAGTGCGGTGTCAAGTGCAAACAAGACAGTACTTGGTGGCCCACCGTTTCTTGTGCACACAGTGTCATGTGCGCAAAGTGTAATTGTTTAGGCCTGCTTTGCCACATGCACACTGCGCGTTTCTGGCGGATTGCAAGGTCATGCCCAAACAGTGTCACGTGCAAAGCAGCGCGGTTGTTGGCGGCCTGCCACGTCATGCGCACACACAGTGTCATGTGACACCAGTACTGCAGTGCTGTAGTGGTGGTGATGCCAGAAATCAAGCACCAAGTGCTTCAGCTGCCACTGCCTTGCACTGCTGCACAGCTTTGCATGCCGCCTTGGTTGTTTTGCCCGACGCTGTCATAAAGACAATCCTTCAGAAACCAAGCACCAAGTGCTTCAGCTGCCACTGTCTTGCACTGCTGCACAGCTTTGCATACCGCCTTAGTCATTTTGCTGATAATTTCAAAAAGACAATCTTTTAAGGATTGGATGGCAACCGTTTGGGCACCCAATCCCCCTGACAACTTGATAGCCTCACAAATCATGGCCCTTCCAACCCTTTTCGAACATGCCCAGCATTCCTTCAGCAGGACAGCCTCCCATGAGTGAATTTTGAGACATGTATACAAGCCTGACTCCAAGAGCACCTGGCGCAATTTCATGAGCGCCTTTGAGAATCACAAATTAAGACAGAAATGAGGCTTGCGCATGTACTTTTGTCAAAGGCAATCCCGGGAGACACGTGGGGTTCCCTCTGAGAAAAGCACACGCGCGAGTCATCTCTACTGGCACTGCTAGCAACCCTTTTGATCCCCACCGACTTTCCTCTCCTTCTCTAGGTGGAAGGGATGTGCAGTGCCTCAGCCATGGATTCCTCTTCTCCTTCATTAATTTGGGGAGTGTTTCCACTGCCCACCCAGTTCTCTTTTTCGTTCTAAGGGCACTCGTAACACTCAAAGCATCACTCGACCTAATCGTTAGATACAAAGGATGCTTCCTCAATATACCTCTATGGCTGTCTTTGGAAAAAGCTCACATGCAAGCCTCACCTCCAAGGGCAAATGGCGCTCTCAAAGCACCAAGAGCTTGGAAACAAAAGCTGTGTCCCCTACACAACTTTTTGACCGCCTTTGCAGGAAAAACACTTTCCAATTGACACAAGGCGCACTCGAGGCACCAAGTCCTTGGACACAAAGGCAGCATCCTCAACAAACATCCACGATTGTCACTAAGGTATGCACACACTCAAGCCACATCTCCAAGGGCACACAGCGCACTGAGGGCATCCAGTCTTTGGCCACAAGGGTAGTTTCAAAGAAAGGTCCATAAATCTTATTGAAAAACATGCAACATGCAAGCCACACCTCCATGGGCACTCGGCACAATCAGGGCATCAAGTCCATGGCCACAAAGGCAGCCTCCTGGACACACTTCCTTTCATGACAGTTACAGGCAGTAATTGAGCAACGCTTTCAAGCCACACCTCCATGGGCACCCGGCGCACTCGGGGCACCAAGTCCTTGGCCACAAAGGCAGCCTCCTCTGCCAGGCAGTTGATAAAGAACTTGGCGGTGGGGGTGTCAGCGCCAGCCATCAGCAGCTCTGTGGGCAGTGGTGGTGGGTGCAAGAGGAGCATACGCACAAGGGAGCAGCAGAAAGAAAGAGGGCAAGGCACTTGGTGCATAACTTAAGTGGTAGTGGCGTCTGTGCTGGGCATGCACAGCTCTGGAGGCAGTGGTGGTGGTGGGTACAGGAAGAACATGCGCAAAGGGGAGCAGCACAAAGAGAGAAAATCGCATTTTGTGTGAAAAATTTGGGGGGTCGAGGGGTGTTTGTGCAGGACATGCGCAGCGCTGTGTGCAGTGGTGGTGGGTGCAAGTGGAGCATTTACAAAGGAAAAAAAAGAGTGAACGAGGATTACTTAGTTGGCAAAGAACTTGGGGTGGTAGGGCTTCCTGCGCTGAGCATGTGCAGCTCTGCTGAACTGCTCAAAGGAAGCGGTCGTGGGTGAATAAGCAGCAGTGGTAGGCGATCGAGTAGCAGTGGTGGGTTCAAGAAGAACATGTTGCAAAGAGGTGCAGCAAAGGCAGGAAAAGAATCACCCAGTTGGCAAAGAACTTGGGGCAGAAGGAGCGTCTGCGCTGTGCATGTGCAACTCTATGTGCAGTAGTGGTGAGTGCAAGAAGAGCAATTGGAAAAGGGCGCAGAACAAAGCAACAGGATCACAAAAATTGGTAAAGCACTTGGGGCGGTAGTGGTGTCTGCGTTGGGCATGTGCAGCTCTGTGGGCAGTGGCGGTGGGAAAAAGAGGGCAAGTTGCAGTGGGGCACAGCAGCAGCAGGAGCAGGAAAAGGAGCAGGAGCAGGACCACGACCAGGAGCGTCTGCGTTGGGCATGTGCAGCTCTGTGGGCAGTGGCGGTGGGAAAAAGAGGGCAAGTTGCAGTGGGGCGCAGCAGCAGCAGGAGCAGGAAAAAGAGCAGGAGCAGGACCAGGCGGTTAGAGAGCTCAGCAGGTGGGGTGTCTGCGCTAGACATGTGCAGCTCTGAAAGGCAGCAGTTGTGGGTGAATGGGCAGTGTTGGTGAGTGCATAAGCAGCAGTAGTGCGTGAACAAGCAGCAGGTGAGTGAGAGCAGGTTGCAACGGGGGAAAAACAGAACAGGAGAGCAGGAAATGCAGGAATCCTCCAAAGACATCTCGCACAATGGGCAGCTGCTAAGGCAGGGTGGGTGCAAGAGGTTGTCGAAAAGTATCAGAATGGTGAAGTACATGAAAGAGTTTTGTTATCCGTGCTGCATAAATGAACTGCAGTGGAGGCAGGGTGGGTGCAGGAGGTTGTCGAAAAGTATCAGAATGGTGGAGTATATGGAAGAATTGCAGAATCCGTGCTGCATAAATGGGCAGCTGTGAAGGCAGGGTGAGTGCAGGGAGGTTGTC
Source organism: Dunaliella primolecta (assembly GCA_914767535.2). Lineage (NCBI taxonomy): Eukaryota > Viridiplantae > Chlorophyta > Chlorophyceae > Chlamydomonadales > Dunaliellaceae > Dunaliella > Dunaliella primolecta. The sequence goes on along the minus strand of OU611760.1, from coordinate 10,522,838 downwards.
GAAACGCTTTATAATGGTGGAGTACATGGAAGAATTTCAGAATCCATGCTGCAAAAATGAAATGTTGTGGAGGCAGCGTGGGTGCAGGAGTTGTCACATGGTGGGGTAACAAAGGAGCATTGTGGTGGTGGTGGAGGCTGCAAGAGAGCTGCAGACAACTCTTGACAATGCTTAAGAGCGCACTCACACACACGCGTCCACACAAGCACACATGCACGTACACACACAAATACACACCTGTGGTCACCATTCCTGGGCTCAGATTATGGATCCCCACATTCTGGATGTTTGCCTGACCATGGAGCACAGCAAGAGGCAATCATTCACAGTATGTCAAGTGCTGAGCGGTGGAAAAATAACTTGTTTGAAGACGAACGCAAAGGCCAAGTCTGAGCGAAAAATTGAAAGTGCACCCTTGCATCGGAGCTTTGCATGCAAGGTAGTCCTCAAGCGCTGGAGGCTTTTCATATGCGTCGGAAACGTTGCATGTGTCCTGGATTCCTGAGCACGAGGAGTGAACACCTCAATTTGCACCTCAATTTGTGACAATATGGATGGAGCACTGTTTGCAAGGGTAGATGTGCATGCTGCACAGACGCGCGCACACACACACACACACACACACACACACACACACACACACACACACACACACACACACACACACACACACGCGCGCGCGCGTGCGCACATGTGCATGTTGCACAAGATTCATCAGGGCCCAGGGGCCACATGGACCCTGATGAAGATGAGCGCACGAGGCCATACTCTGCACCCTAAGCATGCTACCCTTCCACATGAGTGCACTGGGAAATTCCAAGCCTTGAGGCCATGCAGCTCCGACTCTAACAGGTTGGCTGGCTTGGACCAGTCACTGGCCATACCTGCATCCTACGCACTGCTGTTAGTACGATTTTTCGGAATGCTGTACTTCGGGACATATGTTAAAAATTGGAACGATACAGAGAAGATTAGCATGGCCTCTGCGCAGAATAATGTACACATGGAGACTACGTGGCAAAAGCGCACAGCTCCGCATACTGCATCAACGCACCTGGGTCAGTTCAGCGCACAAGCTCTTCCCCAGCTGGGCCTGCACAATGGGACATCCACATTGGCGGAAACGGTTTACTAAACTGGGGTGCACATCAACGAGAAAGGAAGTCCTCGAAGCATCTGAGCATGCATTGATGGAAGGGTGTATTGGCCCAATGAGAAAGGAATCAAAGAATGCAAAGTGCAGGCCTGGCAATATGCTGCATGCCGTTGTTGAGCATTGCGTAGCGAGGCTGAAAAGAAACAAAGAAAAGAAAAACTAGGCAGGCTGAGGAAAATCTCCCTGTGTAAATCAAACACATTGGCTCAAAAGAGCCAGGAGTCCTCTCCACACAAAGCAGGAACAGACGGAGCTAGTGGAGATCTGGAGGGCTGCTAGTAGCACCTGGCTCCAGAAACTGGCTGTGGCGTGTATTTTTGTTTTCAGAGGTGTGCCTAGTGGTAACAAGTTTGGGGGCATACTTCACAAAATGGGCATGGACTTCATGTGCAAGCCCAGACAAAGCTGACGCAGGGTTGCTGTTTCCCACGTGGGAACTGTGAGCAAGCCCAGACCAATTAACATTCTCCCATGCTTTTTGAACACTCCCTGCATTCTGACTTAAGCAAACAAGAGGCTTGCCCTCTGGCCTGCCACCCCTTCCTGCTCAAGACAACAGTAGCCAACATCTGTAACAAGTCATATGCACAGCCCGCTGAACACCACCGGAAAATCCTTCTGAAAGGAGCAAAAACAGGTCATGACTTTTGTGCCTGCACATTGCCATGACCAGCCGAAACCTAGAGATAAAGTTGAGCAACAAAATGCGGCACGACAAATAGCGGAGCACTTGATTCCTGCATGGTGATGCAACAAGACTGGGCCACATGCACCTCAGGAGTAGAGCAAATGAAAAGTGGCAAAACATTGAGTGGAGCACTATAGGTGACCCAAAAGGTGGTGCAGCGAATGTGGCGCACGTGCCCCATTTCCTGGAGGGCTCCCCACAGCTGCCGCAACCCAGCAGAGTAAGACCTTGTTTCAACTGCCCGAAACCCTGTCCCCACAAACCCACCATGATCTGGCCCTTAGCATCATTCTTTCCTTGGTTGTAGGGAGTGTCTGGGCTGCCTACACTGCTCTCCTTTCTTTTCTTTTACCCCTGTCCTTATACCCTAAGAGGCGCGACTGAGCCAAGCCTAAGGGTGGTTTTGTGTGGGGCCTCACCCAAGGTCGCTTGGATGCGCCTTGGCTTCCTTTCCTTTCTTGTCGTCATTACTCCAACAGGAAGGACATAGCCAATGAAGGGTGGCCATGCACTAAGGCATGCTTAGATGCGCCCTAGTATTCCGTTTATTTCCTCTCCTTGTCTCCCTGTCGCCTTCCTTTAACAGGCTTGACGAGGTCATCAGGGTGTGGCATGCAACAAAGGACCGCTTAAATGCGCCGTAGCTTCCTTTCCACCTCTTGTCCCTATTACTCCAACAGGCACGATTAAGCCGTTGGAGGGCCACTCACCAAGGACCGCTTGGATGCACCGTATGCAGCCATCCGTGGAGTGGCGTTACCATCTGCGCCCGCACCGTCCATGTTGAAGATATGGCCTGCAGGCTGGTCCTGCATCACCCGGATTGCCTGCGTTGTAATATTAGGGGTACGCCGTACGTGTTATTTGTGCCCTTGTTTGTAAGCAAAGCTGAGAGCCTGTGTGCACTGGAATGTTGAAGACGCGACCTGCAGGTTGGTCCTACATCACCTGGGTTGCCTGTGTAGGTCATGCACAGGTACGCCAATATATGTGCCTTTGTTTAAGCAAAAGCAACAGCATGTGTTGCACTAGAAATGCTGAAGACGTGACCTGCAGGTTTGTCCTGCATCAACAAACGTCGATGCATGACACCAAATCTATTGACTGAGCCTATTGGAATGTTAGACACATGGCATGCCAGCTTTTGTGATCCTACACCATTGCCACACTGATTGTGAACCAGCACCATTTCTACATCGATCCTGCACCATCACCTTTAGCACACTGATTCTGCACCATCACCAGCTGGAGTGATGCTGCACCATTAGCACACGTTCACACATGGCAACTATAACAACGCCAGGCATGGCGTCAACCTCGACCCTTCAAAGTCAAATAAAAAATAAAAAATTTTAAGGCACATTACCTCTTTGCAACACACAGTACCAAAATTGGGCCAGTCGATCATGTAACTAAGATTAATTTTGGTTTCTAACAGTATTGCACCTCTTTGCAGCACAGCATCACGCCCGGCACATTGCTGGTCTGGATCCTACTATGTCTGATGCAGCTTCTAAGAGCACTGCATCTGTTTGCACTGAGGCATAATGCTCAGCAAATTGCTGCTCTGGATCCTTCTTTACCTGATGTACTGCTAGGAGCAATGCGCCTTGATTGCAGGCACCTTTCTGCTTCAGATAAGCTGCCCTTGTTGGCAGGTACAGCTCCGTAGCCATTTCCTATCCTTTGAGAGCACCGCACCTCTTTGCAACACAGCATCACGCCCAGTACATTGGTGGTCACAATTTCCGACAGCTCCTCGTTGCTCAGGGAAGTCATGGGGCCAAATTTGTAGGTGTTTGTGCCGGCATTGTTGATCCTGACATGGCATGAATGAAGGGGCTGGTCAGAGTCCTGTCAAGGAAGATTTGTAGGCCAAACTAGGAGACGCTCAAGCCCCAACCCCTGACCTAATCCTGGCCTGAAAGGACACGCCTTCAAGGACATTCAACCATTCAAAGATCCTTCAAGGACCATTCAAGGACCTTTACAAGGACGTTCAAGGGCATCTAACGTGTGCCCTTGCCAGCCCCATCCTGTGACGCAATCCACCCAAGTAGGACAGTTTGGGTGGAACTTGGGAGGCAGCACTTTTCAGCTCATGGAGCAATAGGGCTGGAGCAAAAGAAATCGTGAAATTCACACGTGAAGATGGTGAGGCATTCAGAGTCCTGCACATGCAGACAGTCCCTTCCTCAGCTATTAGCCAGGGTCCGATCACCCAGCCTATTGCGGGTGCAGATTTGAGCCACCTTCATGGCAGGAGAAGAAGATGAACAAGAGAGAAGGGCAGAAAACATGAAGTTGTCCAGTATTGCCGGCAGGCTTGATGTCCTTAACGTGGCAGAGACAGCTTAAAATGGTTGATCTTTCCCTAAAGCACACCACCAAATCTGGCATGCCTGTTCTTTTCATTTCTTTGGGTGACAGGTGGATGGGCCGAGATGGAGCGTACGTCAAGTCCTTCGTGTGGCAGACACAGCTTTATTTTGATGGGTTGGAGGCTTCAAGTAGATGAAAGGTGGGTGAGCGGAGACATCGCGTACATCGAGTAATGGGTGGGTTTAACGAGAACAAGGGTTCACCATAATTTTCCTCTCCCACCACCTCTTTTGCCACTTCCCCATTGTGGGTGGGCCCTCATCTTAAGTTGACCGATACTGCAATGTATACCACTTTGTCATTGTGGTTGGACTGATACACAAAGACACCTTTTCTCGAATGTTGGTGGACTGGAACAGCGAGGAAATGACCTGCTGGAAACTAAGGAATCTTCACTAATTTTAAGATATATGAGGAATTGAAGTTATGAATAACTTCGTTGTAAAATTTGTTACTAAAACCAATGTCAAGAGAAATGAGTAAAGTAAAAACTGGGACTTCATGAAACTCTTTGAAAAATTAAAGAGAACGAGTAAAATAATGGTGGGTGAAGTTGTTCATATTAGAGAGGAAAGAAGGACGGACTATCTACAATATGCTACATGTGTTCCTATCATATGCATCGTTGATGAGAGATTGGCACCGCATATAAAGCTTGAGACGGTTTGCTTTGTTCAGAGTGATATCCAGACTACATGAGAAGAATTGGCCAACTCCTTATAAATGCGCCATATACATTTTTTGTATCACCCCTGCCAGAAAGCTGACAAAACACATGGCGTTTCGATACGGAATTGGCCAACCCTACACATAAGCTCACAGACTCCTTACCAACTGTCCATGCTGCCGAACTTCGAGTTTGCCCACGAAAACCAAGCACTCCATACCACATGTCAAGCTACAGGCTCCCCACAAAATATCTATGGTGCCAAACTTTTTGCTTCAGTTAGGCTGCCCACGCAGGCAGGTACACCTATGTCACCCTTCCCTTACCAAACGTCTATGCTGCCAAACTCTTTGCTTCAGCTAGGCTGCCCACGCAGGCAGGTACAGCTAAGTAATCCTTCCCTTACCAAATGTCTATGGTGCCAACATTTTTGCTTTGGCTAAGCTGCCCACGCAGGCAGGTACAGCTATGTGACCCTTTCCTTACCAAATGTCTATGCTGCCAAACTCTGATTTTGCCCACAAGAGCCACGCATTCCACATCACAAGTCAGCCACAGGTTCCTTACCAAATGTCGATGGTGCCAAACTCTGACTTGGCCCAATCCGCAAGCGCCACCACATCCGAAGACACGCCCACGTTACAAGCCCTGCCCTGCTCACCAAAGGAATGTGCATGCGTGTGTGTTTGTGTGTGTGTGTGTGTGTGTGTGTGTGTGTGTGTGTTGTGTGTGTGTGTGTGTGTGTGTGTGTGTGCACGCTAGCGTGTGCGCGCGCATATGTTTTGCGGAAACCATGAGGTATCATACAGAAGTATGGAGGGCTCGCTGGCAGCTTTTGATGGCTGACACTGAGCACAAGATGCCCTGAGATGCCCTGAGATGCACTACGCCAGATACCATACTTTAAAGCCTGGCTCCCATTCAGCCAACAAAAGGCCAGGCTTTCAAACTGCGTTCCATTTGATCTGGCCAATCGTCATGAACGCATGCTCGGCCTTTCTTTCATGGGCCATGCTCGATGAGCCCCCCTCCCATTCTGTTGCCGAAAGGCCAGACTTTATTAATGCATGCTTCATTCATGCCCTGGCCAGGCTTCATGATCTCAATTCCCACTCCGTCCCAGACAGGCCAGACTCAATAAACGCATGCTCCATTCAGCCCCTGGCCAAATTTCATGAGCCCAACTCCCATTCCGTCGCTGAAAGGCTAGACTCAATGAACGCATGCTCCATTCAGTCCCTAGCTAGGATTGTTGAGCCCAAGTACCATCCAGTTGCTGAAATGCGAGACTTTAATAATGCATTATCAATTCAGTCCCTGGCCAGGCTTTATAAGCCCAACTCCCATTCCAAATGCCGAAAGGCCAGACTTAAATGATGCATCTTTTTTCAGCCCCTTACCTTCTTCACTTCGACTTCACGAGCTCAACGCCCATTCAATTGCCCGAAGGCCAGGCTTTATGAACCCAAACTTCTTCCTCACACTGCATTTCATTTTCTCACTGCATCTCAGTGCATTCCATCATGCACTCCAGTGCATATCAGTGCGAACCCGTGCACCTCGAATGGAGGCTGTCCATTTAGTGCCCCTCAAGCTTTAAAGCCGTGACAACTTCATTCCTATCCTATCATTCCTATCCATAGCCAGAATGACCTCCACTGGTGAATATAAGTGTTCCATGGACAGGAAGGTCACTCTAGCTATCAATTGCCTTAGTTTGCTACCTCCCACACCCATGTTTGCAAGATAAGCCACCTTGTATCACCGACTGCATTTTTGAGTGCATAAGTGATACAGAATAACGATGGATGAAAGTAAGCATGGTGCGCTCCCATACCTTGACTCGATCCGCTCCAAACTGCTGAGCTAGTTCCGCTACCGTTTGCTGCACCCTCTCATCTGGAACATGCAGCCCAAAGTGCATGGATGTTAGCATCGGTCAGTGCATACAGCCAAGAACACGCACAAGCATAGCAGCAACATAGTTGTGAACTGTCCAGCACAATTTGAACAACACAGATGAACAACACAGATGAATTGTGTCGTCATATGTGAGTTTGCTTTGCCCTGGAGGTTTGGCACGCAGCTGCAACCCCTGTGCCACTTGCTCAGATGTGTGTGTGTGTGTGTGTGTGTGTGTGTGTGTGTGTGTGTGTGTGTGTGTGTGTGTGTGTGTGTGTGTGTGTGTGTGCGTGTGCGTGCGTGTGTGTGTGTATGTGTGTGTGTGTGTGTGTGTGTGTGTGTGTGTGTGCGCGCACTTCCTCGCCATACCTGATCTCGATGTGATGATGACTCGATCCCCCTGCAACAAAAATTCTTCCGCTAGTGCACGTCCCACGCCTGTGTGCAAGACGAGAAATGAATGATGAGAACCAGGGCACAAAAGCAACCAGGCTCTGTGCTGTGCTGTGCTGGGTGTGTGGAATCAACCACCCAGAAGAGGGAGTCTCCTCAGAGGGCAGCTGCTCTTGGGCTCCTGGACCCTGGATCCAAAAAAGCTCACACCTTTGGTGCTCCCTGTCACGAGCACATTGTAGGGGGGCTGCAATGGGGCTGCTTTTCTGGTGGGTGCAGAAGGGGCTTCCGTGCTTGCAGAGCTACACACAGGAGAGTGGGTCCTCCTGAGCTGCAACAGGGCTGGAGTGGCAATTGCTGGAGAAGGACATCTAGGCCTTGGAGCTAGGGATGATGAGGCGCTAGTGTTGAGTGAATAGTATGGGAGTAGTGTGCTTCCTCTTGCAGGCATGTGTGAGTATTGCTCAGACGAACTGCTGCGCCCGTGAGCATTGCTGCACTTGTTGCTGCCAGCCAGCCTCATTTTGGTGTTGTTGTGGATTTTTTTGAGCTAGGGCTCAGATCGAGATTTGATTTTGCAAGGCACAGCAGGTCTGGTAGGAAACCTAAATTGAAAATTCAATTAATCAGCACATATAAGAAACACACTTCAGAACGCGCTTTTACTGAGATGAAGAATCCTCATCCCACGCGCGAGTACGGAGACAGTGGTGGTGTTGCTGCTCCTCTACTGGGTCAGTCCCTGATTCAAGGGCAGGAGCTGTTCAACTATGGCCCTAGGAAGTGGCAAGACACGCGGTGGTTGGTCACCTACGTGTTATTCCTTGTCCTCTCCATTGCCGGTGGAGTCTATGCCACTCTGCACAGGTGGGCATAACCTGCTCACATGCCCAAGGGTGCACAATTGTTTCTATGACTACAGCACATTACGGCATCATGCTGCTTTCTGTTCAGAGAAGATGCTGCTGGAAGCTGCGTAGGCAAGCACGCTTGTAAGGGGTTGTAAGCCAAGCCCCTCCAAAAATTTACGGGTTCATGTGGAGGGGGTTCATGTGCATGATATACACACACAGAATCACATACACATGCACGCACACTAATGCACACATACAGAGAGCACATTTAAAGCACACATACACAATTACATACACACATGCACACACTCATTTTTGCACACCTACACACACACAGAGCACGTTTAGATCACACATACACATGCACGCGCGCGCACACACACACGCGCACGCACCACACGCACGCACGCACACGCGTGCGCACACTCGCACCTGCACCGCTCCACCTCTTAGAGCTCAGAAACCTCAACTTCTTTGAATTCACCAGCCCTGCCAACACAAACATGCACGCTCACTCGCATGCGCAGGACCCCCAACTTCTTTGAGCTCACCAGCCCTGGCCACTTGAACGACCCCTCCTCCTGCCCTGCACCTCAAAGCGGAAGGCAGCTGCTGGAGGTGCGCTCGCTTGTTCTCTCGAGTATTTAAGTTTTTGTGCTCTTGCTCCTCAGATTTTTTAGGTTTGTCCTTTGCAAATTTCTAGGCTTCTTTGCTTCCTTGCTCTTCTGGGTTCTAGGTTTGCTCTTTTTAGGTTTGCTCTTCCAAGTTTTCAATTTTATCCTCTGGATTAATGTATTCTTGTGTTATCTTGGTTCTGATTGTATAGGGGCTTTGTGCGCAGGGCGCACAACGGTTCTGCTTTGCAAAACTGTCATTTTACTCTATTACGTAAATACATTGCTTTTCTTTGGCAGTTAGAGCTCAGATCAAAGGTGATAGATTTTTAAATGGTCACTTCACTTTGTTTAAAAGCACAATACTGTTGCTGGCAACTTATCACAATCTGCCAGTCGATATTAGCTTGTGATGGAAAGGTTTGCACTTTTGTTATGATGTACGTACAAAACAAGGGCTGTTCTTTTCCTTGATCGCTCGTGCATTATATTCAGTTAACTCAGGATTCCCTTAATTTTCAAGGTCATGGCGTGCAGCAGACTCAGTTTTTTTTCATCATTTAATGGTTGCCTTGCTACAAAATGGATCTTTGAAATCCATATGACAGCTTGGAGGAAGCCTCTGATTGCATTCCCCCAGGTCCACGACTAGAACCTCTTCTGCAGGGCCTGCTGTGTGTGTGTGTGTGTGTGTGTGTGTGTGTGTGTGTGTGTGTGTGTGTGTGTGTGTGTGTGTGTGTGTGTGTGTGTGTGTGCGCGCGTGTGCCTCTTTGGTGCCTCATATGCTTGCCAGCTTCACAGCCCTCTTTGGCTTGCATGTCCATCTGAGTTATGCTTTGATTTCAATGTTCAGTGCGAGCCTCTTCACACTCGGAGTTGTGTGCTTGCTTGCTGCTTTTCCTGCTGCACAAAGTGGTTACTTTGTATTACAAACAGTTCAATTCCTGCCGCAGCTTGCTTCACCAACGCTGTGGTGCTTTTGATGCTCACGGTTTCACCTGGCTGCTGCCCATACATGATGGTGCACTCCTGCCTCCAACTTGCACAGCTATGTCAGCTGCTCTGATCGTGTGCTCCTTGCTTCAAATCATACTGCCAAGCGTCGCTGCTTCTTCTGAGCTTGGCTGCTCTTTTTGTGCTCCTTGCTCAACTCATAACATAAAGTGTCACTGCTTGTCGCAAGCCATCGGTTCGTCCTGCCAAGAGTTACCACTCACCGCACGCACCTCGTGCCTCATTTCACACCGCCAAGCATCGCTACCTGTTGCCGCACGCCTTCAATCATCCCGCCATGATTTACCGCGCATCGCATGCTCCTCATGCCAATTTTTACGCCGTCCATATGCTATAGTAAAGGTCATAAGAATGAAATGGCAGGCTGATGCAGCACTGATGCGTTTTATGTACGTGTGGAAATCAAATCGCAGGCCGATGCAACCCTCACGTTTGTTTTGTTTTTGTGCATTGCCATACACAGGATGCGCTGGCTGGTCCTGGTGGGGAGGGGCAGTGGAAGTTTGATGCGCTGCTGGCACACGGTGCCCTGTGAGTGGTGGTGATGGCTTTTTAAGTGGGAATGCTACCGATTTTTGGGAAGTCTGTGTGAAGTTCTGAATGAGTGATGCGCTGCTGGCGTACAGAGTCTTTTCAGTGGCTGCATTTGTTTGCTGAGTGGGAAGCCAGAGGTGAGCGTTGGCAGCGCAAAGAGCCCTGTGAGTGATTCTGGACGCAGGAGCTTTAAGAATGCAGTCAACAGGAATCAGGCAAGCCAATCAACAGGAAAGCTATGACGCCAATGCCAGGCCTTGCTGCATTTCTGCAAGCTGGCCCTGAGACTTTCTGCATATCCTTGGAGGCAAGGCAGCCCATAAATGGAAAAAGTCCGTGCTGGGCAACAGCCAGCGTGCATTTAAAAAAGGTTCAACAGTCACAGTGCAAAGAGGAATGGCAGGAGGGAAGCCAGCGTGCATTTAAAAAAGGTTCAACAGTCACAGTGCAAAGAGGGATGGCAGGAGGGAAGCCAGCGTGCATGAAAGACAGGCCCAACAGTCACGTTGTAAAGAGGAATGGCAGGAGGGAGGCCAGCGTGCATATAAGGCAGGCCCAACAGACCATGCTAACAGGACAAACAGGAAGAAAGCCATCACCCTCCTGCTTGTTTGTCTCGTAATCTTGTGCTGATGTAGTGGCCATTGCTGGCTCCCTGCTGCGTTTTTGTTTGATAAATAGTGGCCAAGTGTGACCATCGCTGGCTCCCTGCTGGTGGCCGCGGGGTTCCTGGTGCTAATTCTGTGACCATTGCTGCGACTGTTGCTGATCTTGTCAGGTGGCCAAGCGTAACCATCGCTGGCTTGCTTCTGATTGTCACATGATTTTGTGCAATCCATTGATCATGGCTGGCTCCCTGCTCTTTTTTATCAGGTGGCTGAGTGTGACCATAGCTGGCTCCTTGATGGTGGCCGCGGGGTTCCTGGTGCTGCTACGCTTCAGCGCCCGTGCCCTCGTGAGCACTGCCATCATGCTGCAGGTGTGTGTGTGTGTTGTGTGTGTGTGTTGTGTGTGTAGTGTGTGTATTGTGTGTGTGTTGTGTGTGTGCGTGTTGTGTGTGTTGTGTGTGTTGTATGTGTGTTGTGTGTGTGTGTGGTGTGTGTGTATGTGCGTGCGTGTGCGCGCATGCATGAGCGTGCAGGTGCGTGCATGTACGTGCATGCACCCATGTGTGCTTGAAGCTTGCTACAGCCAGTGACTGTGCATTTGCGCGTGCGTGCCTACATAACTGTTGCTGCCTTTTTGCGCAGCCAAATCCTCCTAAGGATTGGTGGTCTGTAGTGGGACTGCTGCCCGGGCCGCACTAGGTTTGACTGATCCTTTGTGCTGAGGCAGCCCCAGCGCCCTTGCTCCCCTGGGAGCACTTGAATTGAGCAAAACAAGGGTCAACAGCTATGCTTGCCTTTGTATACTCTGCCGCCAGAAACGTTTGCCTCAGCTGTGACACAAAGCGTCCCGTGGCGCAGCCTCGCTCGCGTTGCTGTTGGTGCTGCCCATGAGCTCTTGAGCACATACGTCCAGGAGCATGCAAACAAAGCAAGCGTGCCAGTCGAGGATAGAGAATCAAGCAGCCCTCAGCAAGACTATGTTGATGAGACCTTGTGCTTTGTCCTGCTCAGTGCACCACTAAGGGTCCTGCAAGGGATCTTGTGCTTTGTCTTGCTCAGTGCACCATTACTCATGGGTCGTTGCAAGGGCCTTTCACGCATGCCGTGCTTCTTAATCAAGCAGCCCTCAGTAAGACTATGTTGTTGCAAGACTCTGCTCACTGCTCAATGCTCACTGCTTGCAGATCCTCCTGCCGGCATTGGAAGCCGCTGCTCACCAATAATAGCTCGCTGCTCACAGCTCACCACTTGATGCTCATTTCTCTGCTCACTGCCTGCAGATCCTGCTGCCGGCAGCAGGAGCCTCTGCTGCCTTTGCTAACGGTGCTCCCACTAGTGGCGTGTCGCTGCTGATGCTGACTGGCTTGCTGGGTCTGCTATTCTTCTTGTGGAGGGAGCAAGTCGAGTTGGTGAGTGTGGAACGTGCCCAACAGAGGTAACAGGAATGTGTGCAAGTGATTTCCTGTTGTGTATTTTCCTTAGTGGCACTCGCCCCAGTTGGTGGCATGCTGCCGCTGGTGCTTTGATGAAAGGCATTCAAGGAAAGGCTGATGTGCCTGCACTTTTGTCTTGGGGATCAACCAGAGCAGACGAGTGCACATTTTGTTCAGGGTTGGCTTGATCGTGCAAGGGTGCTATTCCTGGGTGCTGCCGCTGGTGCTTTCATCTAAGGCTGCTGTGCTTGCCAGCACAGGAAAGGGTGCAAAGAAAGGACGACATGAAAGCACTGGAAATCATCTAGAGGAAAGTACAGGAAAGGCCAGCGCAGAATAGCTGCTGTGCCTGCCGTTCTTCTCGGGGATCAAGATGAGCAGGTGCATGCACATCGGGTTCAGGGCTGGCTTGATTGGGCAAAGGTGCTGTTCCTGGGTGCTTCCCTAGATTTATATGCGCCTTGTTGGGTCATACAAAGACATGCAATTGATTATACTTTATTCATACCACCAGGGTGCTCTGTGTATGTGCGCGCATGCTCGTGCGCTGGTGTGTTTGGAGCCTGCCACCGCAGCTATGCTGTTGATCCCGACCGTGTGTAACCTGCAACATTTTCTGAGCACGACATGTCTTGATTTGGCTTGGATGTGATATGTAATGAGCTGTGCTATTTGATCCTGACCGTGTGTGGCCTGGAACCTCCTCTGATGATTGTGACGCGTCTTGATTTGCCTCAAATATGAGCTGTGATATTTGATCCTGACTGTATGACCTGCAATCTTTTTGGAGTGCGACGTCCTTAAATGTGATTTGTGACTAGCTGTTCCATCTGACCCTAGATACGCTTTAGCTGGAAGGTGCTAGCCTGCTTGTCAGGGAACCTTTTCTGATTGCAAGCAACCAACTTTGCAAGAAAGGGGCTTCATGGTAAAAACTTTGCTTGTATAGCCCCATCTACTATCTTTCTCCATGCACCCATCCACACCGCCTGTGTGCCCATCTTTCATTGCACATCATCCTGTCCTCCATGCTCCCATACTACACCTCTTGCACGTGCGATTTTGCAGTGTACGCTTGTGCAGTCCCACACCATCCCTCTCATATGTACAAATACGTCGTACATTTGTGCAGTCCCACACCATCCCTCTCATGCACACACCTCCTGTTTACCATGCAGGTGACACAGCTGCTGGGCGTAGCTGGAGAGGCACTGATGAAGAACCTGGGCCTCATTGGAGTGGCGATTGGCCTCCAGCTGGGTGTGCTTGTGCTGGTTGCTCCTATTGCGGTACGTGCATCTGCTTGCTTGCTTGTGTGTGTGTGTGTGTGTGTGTGTGTGTGTGTGTGTGTGTGTGTGTGTGTGTGTGTGTGTGTGTGTGTGTGTGTGTGTGTGTGTGTGTGTGTGTGTGTGTGTGTGTGTGTGTGTGTGTGAGTTGCATGTGAAAAGGGGGGCTGTGAAGGAGAAGAGCGGCAATTGGCCTCCAGCTGGGTGTGCTGGCGCTAATTGCTCCCAATGCGCTAGGTACCTCTGGTTGCTATTTGTTCTTTTGAAAAAAGGGTATTGTTGAAAGAAAACAGGAAGGCATCAGTACGGCTGGGTGTGCTGGTGCTGGTTGCTCCTGCTGTGGCAGATGTCTCTGGTTGCTCGTGTGTGTGGAAAAAGGGGGGTGTTGGAGGAAAATATGTGGGCATGAGGATGGCTAAGTGCGGTGGTGCTGGTTGCTCCTGTTGCGGTACACACATCAGGCTGCCAGAATGCGTGCAGCAGCGCCCTTGTCGCAAGGGTCGGCCCTATGCCTGTTGTGCTGTTTTTGCTTGCACCTGATCTATGCTATGATGCCTGTAATCAGGGCGGAGGTGCACGCAGGCCCCCCTCCAGCCTTCCCCTTTCAGACCAACTGCACCAGCATTGATTGACAATGCAGTGTGTCAGCGTAGGTTGGCCACCAAGGAGCTGTTCCATTGCGCTCAAAGTTGTGCACCAAAGACATATGTAATAAACTATTGCAAAGGAGTGCTGTACAAGTGAGCACGAGTGGCGTGCAGCTTGATGTGCTTGCATGAGCTGCTCTGTACAGGCATCCTCACCCAGATTCAGTTTCTTGGTTTCAAGGGGTTACATGCATTACGCCTTGGACATCTTTGTATTTCACCAGAGGCTTCTTGGGGTCCTGACAAGCACGGGGGGCCTCGCTCACTCCTTAGGGGGTCACTAAAGCCTCACTCCTATGGGCACTTACTAAAGCCTCACTCCCATGGGCGTCACTAAAATCTCACTCCTATGGGCACTTACTAAAGCCTCACTCCCATGGGCGTCACTAAAGCCTCTAGTAAAGGCACACGGAAGGAAGTGTGTGTGCCATGCGTGCCTCTGTGGGTGTGTGGAAAGTGGGATGGAGGAGCGAGGGTGTGGGAAGTGGGATGGATGAGGGTGGTTGATCCAAGGACAGAGTGGTTTGCATGGCCTCAGGGAGCTTTCTTGGGGAATCAAGACACCCTTTTTAGTCAATGCTACCTATGGCGCATGGCCTACCTCAATTGTCCTTCTACATCAACTGCATTCCTGTGACATGTAGCCTCACCTTTCTCCAACCAATGCTCACTTGGTTCCTGTGACCCATCGCCTGCACCACATGCCCAGTCATAGCCATCTTACTGCTATGACACATGGGCTGCACCATTGCCAACTACAACCACCACGCCATACCTGTCGTTCATGGACTGCACCGCATCTCCACCTTTGAACCCTTGACTCCGGTGGCACATGGCCTGCAAACTTTCTCATCCACCTCCAGTCCATTCCTTCGCTGCGTGGCCCTAATCTCCACCAATGCCTGTTCTTGACCACTTCTTGTGACAAATGGTGTGCACCACAGCTCCACCTGCGACCACTTTATTACTGTGGCATTGCCTGAAGCTCCAAGTGTCCATTTTTCATGACCACCTGATTGCTGTGACACATGGCTCGTGCCCCTTTCCCACCCACCGCCCCTTTTGTTACCGAGACGCATAGCCTGCATCAAACAGCATACCCATCGGTACGCGTGCGTGTGTATTTGTGTGTGCATGCGAGTGGGCATGGGCATGGCCATCTGGACCACTGATTTTGATCCTTTGGGTTGTGGTTTGTACTGCATCCGTGCCAGTGTGTGTGTGTGTGTGTGTGTGTGTGTGTGTGTGTGTGTGTGTGTGTGTGTGTGTGTGTGTGTGTGTGTGTGTGTGTGTGTGTGTGTGTGTGTGTGTGTGTGTGTGCGTGCAAGTGGGCATGGCCATGGCCATCTGGACCACTGATTTTGATCCTTTGGGTTGTGGTTTGTACTGCATTCGTGCCAGTGTGTTTGTGTTTGTGTGGGTGGGTGTGTGCAGGTGGGCATGGCCATGGCCATCACCAATGGGCAAGTGGCCTACAACTACGCACGCGACGATTCCAAGCTGGCCTCTGCACACAGCGCTGAGGATGGCGCGCCAGCTTGCGTGGACGAGCAAGGCAGGCCGGTGATGTGCTGCTTGTGGGAGGTGAGGCAAGGGCAACTGCACATGCCTGGGCACAAGTGATCCAGACTCATTTCTGGGGGCATGTCCCGACTTGTGTGAGCAGGCCGGTGATGTGCTGCTTGAGGGAAGTAAGGGCAAGTGCAAGCACCCAGGCACCTTGGGCATTGCATGCTTGTCTGGGCCAAACGGGGCGCTTATGTGCTGCTTATGGAAGGAGAGGCAGGGGTCGGTGCAGGTGCCGAAGCAAAAGGGCTCACATTGTTTTGGGATAGCGGGCGCGGCTGACTACGGCAAAAAAATGCTGCGGTTAGGTGAACCTGAACAGCAGGGTGCCATTTTACAGGTCCTTTGTGTGCTCTGGCGATGCTGTGGCACAGACAGCAGCTTGAGAGACAGAACAGAGCTGAGTGCTGCACCCATGGAAACGAACTCGAGCGTGCAGCTTGACTGTAGGGTGCCTATGTGCATGTCCTGCTGTGCTCTGGCGTTGCTGTAACACAGAACAGCAGGACAAAAGAGTGAGGGTTGTGCCTGTGCTCTGTGTGCAGCTCGACAGCTGGGTGCCCGTGCACATGTCCTGGTGCGCGCTGGCGCACCTGTGACACAAAACAGCCGTTCGTTGCTAAACAGTCAGTGCTGTGCCTGTGCTCTGCGTGCAGCTTGACAGCTGGGCGCCCCCTTTACATGCCTGTGTGTACAGAAACCCTGCTAGCAGTCAGATGTCTTGACTGAGGCCTTTCTCCCTTGCAACCCTTGTAACCCTGCTGTGACACAAAACAGCAAGTCATTGCTGAACAAAATAGCTGAGTGCTGTGCCTGTGCTCTGCGTGCAGCTCGACAGCTGGGTGCCCCTGTACATGTCCTGGTGCGCGCTGGCGCTGCTGTGGAGCATCTTCCTTGCCTTCGAGGTCAAGGTCTACACGGTGTCAGGCACCGTAGCACAGGTGTGTGTGTGTATGTGTGTGTGTGTATGTGTGTGTGTGTGTGTTGGGTGTGGTTAGTGCTGGGGTAGGGTTGAGTGGAGTGCTTTTGCGCTGTAATCAGGTGGAGCCCAGGTGTTATACATAGCTGCACTTCAAAGGGCTCAGCTTTGATGCGCAGAGTGTGGCATGCAACCAGGTGCACACGGCTGCATGTCGCTGTTTTTTTGCAACTCTATGACGTTGCCTACGTCGGCATCATCCTGCCCAACCAATGCATTGATTGCACATGAAACAAGACTTGATTGCACATGGAACATTCATTGCACATGAAACACAACTTGTAGGCAGTTACGTTTCCCCTGCACTGATTGAGGAAGTAGAGGGAAAGAAAGCCGCTTCCCTACACGTTGAACGCGTACAATCCTCTTTCCCCTTTTTGAGGCTGCTTGCTCACTTAGGGACACTGGAAAAGCACGGCATGGCGAGTGGATCTGCATGCACACTCCCAAGTATATTCACACACGCACGCATGCACACACACAAGCACGCACACACACACACGCATGCACACACACAAGCACGCACGCACACACACACATACACACACACACACACACACGCACGCACGCACGCGCGCACACACACACACACACGCACACAGACAAACACACATACACACGCATAAACACGTGCATGAGTGTACATGGAATCTGCAGTGGTGCTATGGCTTGCTCTATTAATCAACTGCTGACTGTGTTCGTGTAGTGGTAATCTGGCCCCGTTTTGATAGCTCTGCTGCCAGCTCTTCTGGTCAATGGTTAACACTTCTAGTGGTCTGCCTGCTCTGTTCATTCTGTGCTGGTCCTTTGGCTCCGCGTACCCTTCAGCCTGCTCTTCTGATCAGCTGCCTACCCCACTCACAAACTGCCTGCTCTGTTCATTCTGTGCTGGTCCTTTGGATCCGCATACCCTTCAGCCTGCTCTTCTGATCAGCTGCCTACCCCACTCACAAACTGCCTGCTCTGTTCATTCTGTGCTGGTCCTTTGGCTCCGCGAACCCTTCAGCCTGCTCTTCTGATCAGCTGCCTACCCCACTCACAAACTGCCTGCTCTGTTCATTCTGTGCTGGTCCTTTGGATCCGCATACCCTTCAGCCTGCTCTTCTGATCAGCTGCCTACCCCACTCACAAACTGCCTGCTCTGTTCATTCTGCAGTGGTACTTTGGCCCCATGTACCCTGCTGCCCGCTCTGATGTGCCCCAAGGCGGCTCTCGGGCTCTGCGCTCGCTGGGCCATGCTCTCGGTCCCTCCCTGGGATCCCTGTGCCTGGGCTCTGCCATCCTCACTCTCATGAGCTTGCTGCGACAGGTGTGTTCTTTAAATAAATAAATAAAGAAAGAAATAAAGAAAGAAAGAAAGAAAGAAAGAAAGAAAGAAAGAAAGAAAGAAAGAAGAACTACGCAGTCCAGTCTGACCGCGTGCATGAAGGACGGGTAACCTGTGCCGAGTGAAAAGCAAGGCCTCACCACAATGCTTGCTGCGACAGAGGTGTGTTCTTGAGAGTTGCATGCGTCTTAATGTGGGCATGAGTGTGTATATGTATATATGTTTGTCAGGAGAAGTGTTGGGAGTGGGGGGGGATGTCCCTCCATCCTAATCCCTGTGCCTGGGCTCGGCTATCTCACTATCATGAGCCTGCTGCGACAAGTGTGGGGTTGGCAGTTGTTTGTGTTTTCATGTTGCATGGCGAGGGGGGCAGGAGCCAGGGGCTCAGCTGAGCCTGCAGCGACAGGAGTGTGGTTTCAGAGCTTATAAGTATGCTTGTGGGTCATTTGCATTTGGTAATGCCTTTGCCCTTTCGGCCTGGTACTGCGCCACACTGCCTGTGCTGCTTACATTGCTAGCAATA
Source organism: Dunaliella primolecta (assembly GCA_914767535.2). NCBI lineage: Eukaryota > Viridiplantae > Chlorophyta > Chlorophyceae > Chlamydomonadales > Dunaliellaceae > Dunaliella > Dunaliella primolecta. Next base: position 10,504,265 of record OU611760.1, on the reverse strand, counting down.
CAGTCTGACAATGTGCAACACTGCATGTGCCTCTTGCACCGCAAGTCACTGTCAGATACTGGGCCAGGCTGCCTGTGCTGCTTACATTGCCAGCTACTGTCCAAAAATGTGCAATACCGCCTATGCTTCTTGCTTCGCAAGTCACTGCCTGGTACTGCGACGGGCTGCCTGTGCTGCTTACATTTCTAGCTATACAGTCTGACAATGTGCAACACTGCATGTGCCTCTTGCATCGCAAGTCACTGTCAGATACTGCGCCAGGCTGCCTGTGCTGCTTACATTGCTAGCTATATAGTCTGACAATATGCAACACTGCCTGTGCTCCTTGCATCGCAAGTCACTGTCTGCTACTGCGCCACACTGCCTGTGCCACTTTCACCTTGCACAGTACCCGTGCTGCATACAGCTTGGGCAGTGCTGCAGTGCTGCACTGCTTAAGTACTTGCTTGCACTTCTCCACATTGCACCAATTGACGCTGCACACCGCACACCGCAGACCATGACGGTACCACAGTACCCCCGATGCTTAAATACTTGCTTGTACTGCTCCACACTGCACCACCCCCACCGCCACACTGCACACCGCAGGCCATGATGGTACCACAGTACCCACGCTGCTTAAATACTTGCTTGCACTGCTCCACACTGCACCACCCCCACCGCCACACTGCACACCACAGGCCATGCAGAAGGCGCGCGAGGAGAGTGGCCGCAACATTTTCATGTGGATCTTTGCCAGCCTGATGTCGTTTGTCTATGCGGTGAGTCGTATGGATGTCGTTTGTCTGTGCAGTGAGTTGCATGGATCTGTGCCGGCGCAATTTGTTTTTGCTTATGGAGTGAACCATGTGTGATCGTTGTTTGTCCATGCAGTGTGTCGCGGACTCCTGTTTGCTGTGGCACGCACTGCGCCTTTCTTTGTGCCTGTTTGCCTGCGGGCATGAGAACGCCGAAGCTATTGATGTGATTGCCTTTGTATTTTGCGAGCATGGGAACGCCAAAATTATTTAGTGCCTTTGAACCCTGACCGTCGACTTTCAAACTTGCTGTGCAGTTGTAGCAGCTGATGTTGAGGTTCAGTGTGCATTAGGGCTGAAACAGAGAGGAGCTGTTCCAAGCCGTCAAATAGGGCCAGCCTGTATGGGTGAAACGGGTGCCACCCGTTTCCCATTTTTTTGCATCTCACAACTCTGCACAACAGAATCCAGCGACTTATGTAGTTGTCGGGGCCGACACGCATCGGTGCGGATCTCTGACGCAAAATGCAAATTTTATTTTTTCAATTGGTGTTTCAGCACCCTCATCCGCGTGGCTCGACATGGTTGGTGAATGTCTTGCGGTCACGGTTGCATTTGACTGTGCTCCACTGCTCCGCTCTGACTGCTCCACTGTGACTGTGCTCCAACGCTCTGCTCTGGTTGCTCCGCTCTCACTGCCCCAAAGCTCCGCTCTCACTGCTCCACTGTGACTGTGTGCTCCAATGCTCCGCTCTGACTGCCCCACTGTGACTGCTCCCCAACTGCTCCCCTGTTTACAGAGGAGCGTCGCATTCGACTGCTCACATGCTCCACAAATTTTTCACATTTTGAATGCTGAAATGCTCCCCGGGGAGCATCGCATTTGACTGCTCACATGCTTCACAAATGCTCCACATTTTGAATGCTGAAATGCTCCACAGGAGAGCATCGCATTCAACTGCTCACATGCTTCACAAATGCTCCACATTTTGAGTGCTGAAATGGTCCCCAGGGGAGCATCGCGTTTGACTGTGCACATGCTTCACAAATGCTCCACATTTTGAGTGCTGTAATGCTCCACTCTGATGAGTCTACCTGCATCGCACTTGACTGGCCTTTAGGTCATTGAGTACCTGACCAAGTTTGCCACCGTGCGCATGGCGATGACGGGCCAGCGCTTCTTCGACGCCGGCCGCTCTGTGGTGGACCTGCTCGCCCGCAATGCCATGGATGTAAGCTGCAGGCCTTCAGCTGTTTACACTTGTTTTTTTTAGATCCAACACCCCTCAAAAAATAAAAGCTGCGTTCTCTCTATGGTGGACCTGCCCGCTGTGCCATTGATGTATGCTGCCTTAAGCTGTTGGCCCGGCCCCTTAGCTAATCAGGGGCTGTGAATATATGAGGCCTGAAGTGGAGCAGGTGTGCTCCAGTACAGTTGGAATCTGTTTGCCTGCAATGGCATGGAAGTGAGCTGTGAGCTTTCTGCTGCTGGCCTGGGCCTGAGCTACATCGGGGCCTGCAATTACACTTTTCAAGTTGGTGGCGTAGCAACATGCGATTCATCGTCATTACTTCAATGCGATGTAGCATGCAGAGTAACGTACGAAACATTACAAATGAGTGTGTTAAGAATGTGTGATGCATAACAAACCAGAAATTCAGGCCTCATAGGTGCTTAGTAAGGAGACGTGCTTTAGCGCAGCTTGAGTAAGCCAGCAGGCCAGAAGAATTGGTAGAGAATGAAACAAATGCTTGTTGCAATGCTCACAGAGCTTTCTGCAGCTTTTTCTAGCTAATCAGCTGTGCCACCTTCAGTCCGGATTTGTTCAATGCAAGCACCTGGAAGTGATGATGATTCTGGGGTACCATGCTGTTGCTATTTCCTCATCACTCGCAGAAGTTTTTATGCGCTGCATGTAATTGCACTCACGCACCACGCGCACCACATACATTTACAAACACGTCTGTTGCTGTGTGCTGTTGCTTGCAGACTCTGGGCGTGTGGTGGCTGCCCCCTCTGATCCTGCAGGTGTGTGTATGCATGTATCTGTGTGTGTGTATGTGTGTGTGCGCGCGTGTGTGTGTGTGTGTCATGCCTGCATCCTGCTGCCTGTAGTGATGTGCTTCCTTCAAAGGGGTGTAAGTCCAAAAGGACTGAGGCAGGCTGCAAAACATCTGTACTGAAGACTGCTCTGGAGGGGGCAGTCGGCTTTGTTTTCTTTTCATAAATCATGAAAATGGGTGCAAAATCGGTGCCTTGCTGCTCTGTAGTGCAGAAGGGTGTGTCCATGGCTTCTGCTGCTGCTTGGAGCTTTGGGCATGTGGGGCGTGGGCAGCCTCCTTTGTGTGCTTCCCTTGCTACTGGCTCTGCTGTCAGTGCACTGCTGTACTTGCTGCCTGCTCTACGGTGGACGGAACTGCGCGTTCATGGCTGCTGCTGCTGCTGCTGCTGCTGCTGCATGGGGCTTCAGCATGTGGGGCGTGGGTGGCCTCCTTTGTGTGTTTCCCTTGCTCTGAAACTCCTGCACTTGTTGCCTGCCCTACAGTGATCAGAATTGCGCATTCGTGGCTGCTGCTGCTTGGGGCTTCAGCATGTGGGGCGTGGGCGGCCTCCTTTGTTTGTTTCACTTGCTACTGACACTAACACTCACTTGCTGCCTGCTCTACGGTGATCAGAATTGCGCATTCGTGGCTGCTGCTGCTTGGGGCTTCAGCATGTGGGGCGTGGGCGGCCTGCAATTCGGCAATGTGGAGTCTGGGCCTACCAGTGCAGTTACGCTGGGTGTGGCGGCATTCATCTGCGGCTGGGCAGTGCTGTCCTTCTTCAGTGCGCTGCTGCTCAATGTGAGTTAACTAAGGCCGAATGCGCATGGCATTCAAAAATGCTTGGTTTTCTATGCCTTGTAAAATCTACTTGCCTTTTCCAGTGCTTGAACTGTTTGGCATGTGTAAATTTTAAAATCTGTAAAGCAAATGTGTGGCTGTGTCTCCGAGGTTAGGTTGCAAGCAAGACAGGGATGGGTCACTTGAGGTTTCGAATTTAAAGCAGTAAAAATGGCCTAAAAATTGCGACCAGCGCGGTTGGGAGTGCTGAGTGCGTGGTTGAACTTTTGTAGGTGAAGGTGCCTTGGTTGCAATGCCCTCTGTCTCGTCGTGTTTTTGAGCCTGCCCCGTGTCTTTAATTTCAGCTTTACATATGCCTCCTTTCCCCCCACCGCCTCCTGCTGTACCTCATCCTCCTGCCAGCCACCCCACAGCCCGGGCGCTTCATAATGCTCCCTGCTGTGGGTGACACTTTCATTGAAAAATCCATGCTAAAACAGCATGCATGCCTGCACTCACCTGTCGCTGTCTTTCCAATTCTGTGCCCCAGGCTAGGCAGTTGAAAGCGAACCCAATCACGCTTCTTCTTATTTGGAATGATCGAGACATGTTAATGGCCCTCAGGAGGGGACAGGGGGGTCGGGGGGGTCCATGACCTCTCCGGGGGTCCCTCCCATCCAAGACCTTCCCTGATACGGCCCCTTAAATCTGCATGCCTATGCGACAAAAGCGCTTCTGACGCATATTTACGCGATCGGTAACTCCTCCCAATGCTGCAATTGACCCAACCCTGAAAAGCAGCATTAAAGCTGATAAGTTACAAATAATTGTGCTGGAGAGCGGTAAGCCAACAGCGCTCTTCACCCTGGGATCACAAAACGAGAGGTGTTCCCATTTATTGTACACTGCAGGTTGTGGACGCAGCGCATGTGTGCTTTTCGCTGGACAGCAACATGAATACTCAGCAGAATGACTCCACCATGCATTGCGCCCTGCAGAAGTGCTCACTTCAGAATGTGGATGCAGTTTGTTTGTTTGTACGCTTTGCGCTGGACCCTTGTACCATTTAACATTCCAATGTTAAAGGAGCGCCTGCACCATTGCACCCTGCAGATTGTGGACGCTGTGTTTGTGTGCTTTGCACTGGACCGCGACATGAACACCTGCACCATCGTGGAGGTACATGAGGTTGTGTCCAAGCTGCCTACTGTAGGACCTGTGTTTGAGCAGCCAGATGGACGCATCGCGTACGGCAACCCCCAAAGGGTGTGAATTGAGGGCCTATATTATAGCAGCTTGATGGATGCGTTGCATATGGTATCTTTCAAAGGGTGGGTGTGGACCACGTCTGAGCAGACTGACGGAAACTTTGAAGTCAAGAGCCAGGTTGTGAGCCGATAGCATGGCCAAGTTGTGTGTGGTGGTGAAGGCTGGGATTTTCCTTAGTGCAGGTGATTTCATCTTGAGTTTTTTACATTCAGCCTGATGCGTGCATTGTGAGTTTTGGGAAATGGGCATGGAGGGACAGAGCTGATGGTGTTTTCTGCTGCGGTGTTTTCTGATGGTTGCCTTGCCTGCTGTGACAATAAAAAAGGGATGGGAGCTGCTCTTTGTGCATACGTACAGTTTACGCAGGAAGGTCTGCCAAGTGTGCTGCTCTAAGTTGCATTTGTATCATACTGTAATTTACTTCTCTGTTTACCTTTTTTTTAGATTGGGCATTGGCTATAAATAACGAAGCCAATGCTGGACGTGCGCTGTTTGTACACTTAATTCTGTGTGCATATGGAATGGACCGCCCTGGATTTTGGTTGCTTGGCTTTCCACGCTTCTTAATGCTTTTTGTGTGTTCATCTGAAAAATCTTGGACAAAGATGGAAGGGATTTAAAAGAGATCAACGGCCTACATGGGCAACACAACCCATGCAAGTGAGGAATCCCTGGAACTGAGCTATGCAAAATTGTCTTGAGGAGGATGCTCGGGATCAACATCAGCACGTGTATGATCCTTGAACGGTTACCGCAAAAAATGTTGATATCATGATGTTCGGTAACATGTCCAACAGCCTGGAAAGCAAACAAAAGAACAGGAAGTTGTGCAGGCATTAGGGTCACTCCCAACACTCACACACATCACCGCCTGACCATTGATGGAGGGGTCATTGCAGAAAGGTGATAATTTTGATTTTGGTGAGGGAGACTCACGGCTCTTCGAGCCAATGCGTCTTCTTTATTGATGTTGGGAGTGTTATCACTGCCTATGGGTTTTTTCTTTTCTTTGAAGCACCCTGCTTGATTCTTGTTGAAGAGGGTACCTGAGTAATGAATTAAGATGGCTTGCTATATTCTGAGGACATTGCGGAAACTGTTTGGGAGAGAGAGTATCTATTGCGGTCAAGTTTTTTAGCATTCTGGCAGCAAGAGCATAGAGCCTAAAACCCTACATTTACTGGGTTAAGGGTTACAAGGGGGTTGGCCTGCAGCCCGAAACTCTGGCTGATAGGCTGCTGGTGAAACATTCTCATCCAGCATCAAAAATTGAAACCAGTTCTGACAAAAATCTTGAAAATCTGTAATGGTCTTAATTTAGAAAAGCATTGACCTCAAGATCAGTCAAAATGTGGAAGCTCACCAAGAAAGTTATAAAGTCAGTGTTTGGAAGTTGGGCAAAAGTACGTAATGGTTCAAAAAGACCAATGGACAGGTCCGTGTATTTCTGCGCAGTTTATGCACCTCAAAACAATTGCAATAGAAGAGAGCATGCTTCTTGTCCTGGACTTCAGAGCACTCACACTTATCACAAATATATGAACCACCCAGCCATTTACAGGACTCAACCTTCAAGCAGTGGGCATGAAGCCTGAACTACTCACTTTCCTCATGACTCCTTTATCCAGATCCTTAAATAAGTATGATGGCATACAAAAGGGTGTGCGCGCCTTTTGATTTAAAGTTTTTCCGCGCCAATGATGGAAAGTCACTGTTTTCCTGTTCACCTCTCAGTGACTGATTGACGCGTGCAGAAGCTGCGCTGGCTGTTTCATTGCGCTGATCAGGCAGGGGATGTGTATGTGTTAGGAGTATGGATTGCTGCCTCTTCTGCTAGATAACTCTTGTGCTTTGACACGTGCAGCAAGAAGGCTACAAGGTCTTGGCTAATTAGGGGTTAGGTGCATACGGGGTGCGAAAGAATGCACACGGATGTGCCAAACAGGTTTCCTAGCTCTGACTTCCTCCTATAGAACTGCACTTACCACACGCCTTGGGATACGTGCGGGCTCTGAGCCTTCAACTGAGAGATGTGGGACCAGCTGATTTGATTACAAGAGAGTGAACAAAAGGGAGAACAACTGCTTTGGTCAACCAACTGACCTCACAGAAATCTACTAGATTTCTCAAAGTAGTATTCAAAAGTAGTATATAACATATATACTAAACATACATACATTTACAGAGCACCTCTGCATGCAGCAGCGGCCCCTGATGATCAAGACTCAGAAGCAAGTGCACAAGTTCAAGCTTGAATTAGGCTCTGGCAAGCCTGCAGAAAATTCAAAGAAAATATTACTGACAAGGCTGGACCACAGACGGGACCTCGAACATCTATTCAAAGCACACAAGGAAAGAGGGATTCAAGGCTTTCAAGGCTAAGCAAAGACTAGGCAAGAGAAGTCAAGAGGCAGCTGGTCTACTAGCAAAAGTTCACGAGCAAGGAGCATCAGAGGCATAATAAAGCAAGGAATGAACGTGCAAGAGAGGGAAGGATGACAACATACAGGTTTACAAGGAAAGATGACCTCGAGGTACAAGAGCTACGCCAAATACACTGCAACAGGAACAAATATGACATGAGGGCATCCACTTCCCACCAAAACTTCTGCTGCCTGTACCTCAGATCCGCTAAGAAATCCTGCATGGGGATCTTAGAAGCACTCAGCGTCTTCTGCTTAAACATATCCTCATAGCGCATGCCACTAAAAGCTGTAGACACATGTGCAGACCAACAAGACTCTTACTGGGTTAAGCTAAAGAAACTATAGTACGGTTAAAAAAGTGAGACCTATAGCTGAAACTGTGAGAATTATAGCTATAGTGCCAGTGACTTTTACTGTGGCGTGTTGCACACTCGTGTTGCGTCTATGAGGTTGGAATCCAGGCCCTGTCTTGGGCCACAGAAGAAGCTGCAAGTACTCGTCCACATGTGTGCAAGCGTGAGTCAACTTCCCTGCTGAGTGTATGATGCGATACACAGAAACAATTTTAAAACTGAATCTTTTTATCCAAGAGGAAAGGATTTCAGGATCATCATTATTCATGTTTGTGCACAAATCTGCACACCGAAGGAGATGTAGTTACAGTTCAAGAAATTGGAGAATTAATTTTTTTTCTATGTATTAACTTTACGGTCATCGATATCCTCGCAAGAAACGAGGTCGATCCATCCTGTCTGCGTAAATTTTGCCAGGGCCCGACGCAGGGATCTGAAGGAAAAAAAGGATGGACCTCAATGGCTTCCTTACGCCACAGGGCTTCAGTTCCCTGCTTGGTCAGCTCGTGAGCGCCGAAAATGAGCAGCGCAAGCAGGCGGAGGCCGTGTTCGACCAGGTGAAGCAACAGCAGCCTGAGGCATGCGCAGGGAACCTGCTGGCTGCGCTACGCTCCGCGCCGGAGGTGGAGCACCGCTCGTTTGCAGCCATCATGATGCGCAAGGTGGGAGAAGGTGATGGGAGGGGCGAGGTGCTGCGAACGGGGGTCAGGGTGCAGCACTGTCCTGGCAGATGTTTGAGTCAAATTTACAGATGAAATGGTGCCTTTGGGCTTGGGGCTGGGGCAACGCGTCTGCAAAGGCAAAAGCCCTGGACTCACAAAAATCTACCCCTCCCCTCAACCCTCAACTCCTCTGCTGGCTGCCTGTTGCTGTGCAGGTGCTGGTGACGGACCATCAAAACATCTGGGGCAGCATCTCGCCCAGCATGCAGGTGAGCTGTGAAGACGCCAACAGCCAGGATGGATCCATCTGTCTGAAATAGAGCATCTGACAGAAGGAGCAAGGATTCAACTATTGTACATGTCGCAGGACCACCTTGTGGAAAAAGAAAGGGCACTGCCCATACCATACACCTTGATGTGCTGCGGTCACCTCTGTGCCCCCATTTCCACTTGCATTGGATGCACGACATCAGCACGGGAATCCAAGCACGCAAGGGACAAGGGAGGGGGCTTCGCACAGTGGTGCAGCTTTGTGATGCCCGCTGCAGCTTCATAGTGCATTGCGGAGGCTTGAGAGAAGCCCTTCCTCACTTTGCCTGTGGTGCTTGAGGCCCTTCAGGCCCTAGTGGGGTGGCAGTTCTGGGCACTGCCAGCTCCATGTCTATGAGCCAATAAGCATCGACGTCTGAGAATTTTGGTTGCAGGACATCTTGGAATCTTCTAAATTTTTTGGACCTGTGGTGCTGCCTGCGCTAGATTTTGCTCTTGTGAGCACATGCTATGCAAGCCAGACTTGCGACAATGCCTGGTGCATGGACATGTTTTTTTGCTAAGCTTCAGCCTGAGGTTCAGGCACGAGTGATTTTTGAATGAGGTACAATAACACCTCTGTGATTCCATGTATCAGTCCAGGCGTACTTGCAATGCAAGGGGCTTCCCCGCCCCTGGGGTAAAGACACCTCTCCTTCAATGCCGATGACAAGGCTTGGCTCTGTCTGCCATGATTCCTGCAGAGCAACATTAACATCAACATCTTTGGACTTGTTGAGAAACATCATCGTCATCATCATCGTCTTGAAAATATCATCATCAGAGCATCACCAACATCTTTGTCTGCCACACCTGCTGCAGGGCAACATCAAGGTGGAGCTGCTCAAGGCAGTCCAGGAGGAGCAGCAGAAGACTGTTGTGCGCAAGGTGTGAGGGAACATAACTTTCCAAGTTTGATGCAGCATTACAGAGAGTTTCATCTGAAGGCAGCGTCGTGCAGAGTTTCTAAAATGCAGCACCACGCAGGGCTTCTCCCCCATTCACAATCTGCATGAGCCCAAATGCTGCAATTAAGCAGGAATCAGAAGTGCAAGTGCAACGGTGCATTTAAAGCTGGCAAAGCAGAAACACGCGCTGCAGTCAAAGGTTCAAAGATAGTCACTGTGTTTGTGTCCTTTGTCTCAACCTCGTCTGCCCATTCCCTATCACATGGCATGGGCCGACGAGGCTGAGACAAAGGTTACGTGAACTTGCACACGCACAGTAAGCATCTTTTGACCCTTGTCTGCAGCATGTGTTTTTGCTTTGCTGAGTCAGCGCCTTGAACTTAGAAGTGAGCAGGTAGATTGAGTGTGTGCAACTTCATAACAATCAGCCATCTGCTTGTTGGCATTGAGAGAGGGTCGCTTTTGGTTCTTGATCCATGCATGTTTCTCTCATCGCTGTCAGCCCGCAGGTTTCTCTTATCCCTACCAGCCTGCAGGATTTCATCAAAATCGCGCAGGAACCTTGCATGACTTTGATGAAATTCTCATTGCTCTGTGAAGTTGCGTAGTTTGCCAAATTTTCGTCCCTTGCCTGGTATTTTTTGGGACCTTGCCTCCGACTGTGAAAATGCCTAACAAGTTCAGGTTGGGACGCATAGACAATCTCCCTCTCGAAGCATGGGCGTGTATGATTGCTATTGGAACCCTTGAATGAGCGCAGGTGCAGCGCCATGCTGTACACATTGTCTGTCCTCTCAAAGGATGGGCGTGTATGCGTGCTATTGACAGCCTTGAATGAGCGCAGGTGCAGCGCCATGCTGTACACATCGTCTGTCCTCTCAAAGGATGGGCGTGTATGCGTGCTATTGACAGCCTTGAATGAGCGCAGGTGCAGCGCCATGCTGTACACATCGTCTGTCCTCTCAAAGGATGGGCGTGTATGCGTGCTATTGACAGCCTTGAATGAGCGCAGGTGCAGCGCCATGCTGTTCAATCCTCTGTCCTCTCAAAGGATGGGCGTGTATGCGTGCTATTGACAGCCTTGAATGAGCGCAGGTGCAGCGCCATGCTGTTCAATCCTCTGTCCTCTCAAAGGATGGGCGTGTATGCATGGCATTGATTGCCTTTAACTAGCGCAGGTGCAGCGTCATGCTGCACACGTCCACTGCTCTCTGGCTGCTATTGCATGCCAGAGGCAACCAATGGGAAGGGCTGCTCTGACATTAACAGGAGTGGGTTTAGATAAAAGGCACACCAGACAATGCCGCTAAGCAGCCACATTCAGTGTCCAGTGTCGAGGCCAAAACCTGAAAGATGGATCATGATCTGATCCCTAACCTGCCAGGCTGCCTGATGGAGTCATTTGAGAGAGCGGCGCTTCCCTGGAAACGCACATGCTTTTGCTGACACAAGGCGCGACACCCTCTTTTGTCCCCCTGCCACCCCACCTCTTTGGCCCCCACCTCTTTTGTCCCCATCCCCTGTTGTCCCCATCTCTGTCATCTCACTCCCACCCCAGAGCTGGGCCCATGCCCAGACTTGTCCTTCGCTTTACTGTTTCATCGTTCCGTTCACCGTTTCAGAGCAATAGCAGAATCCCAAGCTGCATGCACCTCGTGTGAGAGGCCGTGGCTAAGCTGAGAGCCTGGCTTCGCCCCTCATCTGATTTTATGTTCTATCCTGTGCTTCACAACTTGGGTACTAAGTCAAAAGCGTCGTACATCTCGTGTGCGCCCTCAGATCTGCGACACCGTGGCTGAGCTGGGAGCTGAGCTGGCTGACGAGGAGGCGCCCGGTGCCACGCAGTGGCCCGAACTCATACCCTTCATGTTCCAGTGTGTGCAGTCTGGGCAGCCCACGCTCATGGAGTCAGGTGTGTGTGCTGCGTGCGTGCATGCGCTCGTGTACGTGCGTGCGTGTGCGTGTGTGTGTGTGTGTGTGCGTGCGTGTGTGTGTGTGCGTGCGTGCATGTGTGATGACTTGCTTTGTACTACTTGTTGCCCTTTTGTTTTCCTTACCCGGTGTTGCAGGTCGTCGTGTGCTTTGGCAGGGGCCCAGTATGTGTTTAATGGGTGTGTCAGTATTCGGCGGGACGCACCATGTGTGACCGTGGGACTGGGTGGTGCTCGTTAATTGGGTGCTTTGGTGGGGATGGGGAATACTCTGTGTGTGTCCATGCAAGCCTCGGTCAAAGTTTTAATCGTGCAATGCTGTGGGTCTTGCAATGCTGTGGGTGTGCGTGTTAAGTACCTGGAGGCTGTTGTGTGAGCTTGCTTGATGAGGACAGGGGTTGATGCATCGGGCACCTGCTTCTGGTGCTTGCTTGTGAGGTGCTGCCCCTCTGCCTCCTCCTTGCCTGTTCCATAACAGCAGCCAAAGAAAAATCCTCTCCCACGATTGTTGCATTCAGCCTGCTGGTGTACAGCCTGCTTTCACAGCGTACGCCATCAGCCCATTCAGGCCTGCTGGTGTGCAGCCTGCTTTCACAGCGTACGCCATCAGCCCATTCAGGCCTGCTGGTGTACAGCCTGCTTTCGCAGCGTACACCATCAGCCCATTCAGGCCTGCTGGTGTACAGCTTGCTTTTGCAACGTACGCCATCAGCCCATTCAGGCCTGCTGGTGTACGGCTTGCTTTCGCAGCACATGCCACCAGCCTGCCCACACATGCAAGTATGCTGTACGCGACTCCCCTCACACGAACATGCTCCATGCACCCCCCCCCTCCTTCACAGCCGCACCCCCCCCTCACATCTTCCTTCACAGACACGCATGCGTGCTTGTACACTGCATGTAGGGCTGCTGGTGCTGGGCCTGCTGTCACAGTGCATGCCTGAGGCCTTCAAGCCACAGCTGCCTGCCCTTGTCACCGGCCTGGGCGTGTGCTTGTCCCACGCTGTGCGCGACGTGCAGCTGGCTGCGCTGCGTGCCTCCTCACTGTTCATCCAGGTACGTGATCATGTGATCCAGCGTCTGTGTGTGTGTGTGCGGGGGGGGGGGAGCGTGGAGTGTGTGGGGGTGTGCATATATCCCTGTCCATCCTCCGCGCGCGCGTGTGTGTGTGTGTGTGTGTGTGTGTGTGTGTGTGTGTGTGTGTGTGTGTGTGTGTGTGTGTGTGTGTGTGTGCGCGTGTGCGTGTGCGTGTGCGTGTGCTCATTACTTTAATCGCACAATCATCTTTTCTGAATTGCTCGTGCGTCCTTACACAAGAGAATGTCTGTTCATTGAAAATGTTCACACCCTTGCAAAATGTGTACATATTTTGTACTTGCGAGATAGACTTGCATTTCTCCTTCCTCTAAGCAATGCACCGTTTGTCTGCGATGCGTGGCAAGCGAATCCTAAAAATGTGCTTTGACAGCAAGTGAGCCTTCTCAGTGGATTCTGCACAAGCACATAGGCCGGACCTCGCACAATCAAAATTTTTGCGCATGTGCTTTGGCAGCAAGTGCACCCCCTGAAATGGTCCTGCTCATGTGCAAACAGCTTCTGTCCTGTCGCCCAAAATCCTGCCCATTTGCTTTGGCAGTGAGGGAGCTATCTGAGTGGGCAGATTCTAGATCCTGTAGGAACAGATGGGTTGGGGCTTAGGGTTCATTTCTTTAACCTGAATCCGAGAGTAGATGGTGCTTGAATTTGCCATCGGGCTGCAAACATTACGCGAGCGAGTGGCAGTTAGCAGGTTGTATATGATGGCTCTGGTCGCAACAAGTTGCAAGGCCTGCTAAAGTAAACGCTGCACCTCATTCGCCAACTGAGAATTTAGACGCAAAATAGTGTTTGTGCATGCAGTCAATGTATTGAGAATGAGGCTGCAAACAGGTGCACTGAGAATGTGAACATAAAAGGTGCATGTGCATGTGTGTATGTGTGTATGTGCGCATGCGCATGCGATGGATGAGCCCTCTGAGCACGGCAAGCTCCAGGGCCTACTGCAGCCAATGTTGGCATGCTCGGGAATAACCCTTCATGCACTGCATGAGCACAAGCAATGCCGAATGCACATGCGCAGGCGATGGACGAGCCCTCTGAGCGTGACAAGTTCCAGGGCCTGCTGGAGCCCATGCTGGCCTGCTTGGGCACCACCCTTAATGCAGGCGATGAGAGCAGCGCGCAAGAGGCACTGGAGATGCTCATAGAGGGTAGGTTGTGGGATGATAAGGTGCTTAGAGAAGGGATGTGCAAACGTGCGACGGATGTTGGAATGCAGGTGATCAGGTCTGCGGGCAAGAGGCACTGGCGATGCTCATAAAGGGTAGCTTATGGAGCTTCCATCCATCCATCCATCCATCCATCCAGAGCTATGGAGCTTCCATCCATTCATCCATCCATCCACTCATCCTTGCTGATGCAATCCGTGATTTGTGGTGCAACTGTGCGCGCATGTGCAGTGGCGGAGGCGCACCCGCGGTTCTTGCGCAAGTCCTTGAATGGAGTGGTGGGGGCGATGCTGTCCATTGCGCGAGCGGATGCGCTTGAAGCAGCCACACGCTCGCTGGTGAGTGGCGATGGGAAGGAGAAGTGGCGCTCACGATGCGAGGTGCATCCTGTTCAATGTGCATGTTCGACGTGCAAGCAGACGCACTGGGAGTTGCCACATGCTCATCAGTGAGTGGCACCCAGAATGATAGGTGGCACTGTGTCAAGTGCGCGTGCAGCCACGCTTGAAGCAGCCACAGTCTCTCGCTGGTGAGAGGCTTTAAGAAGGAGACCTGTTTCACCTGCTGAGCTCCTTTTGCTCTATGATGATGCATTGTATATCGTAATTAAAGGCAGCGCAATGCACAGGAAGCAGAGTTGTTGGTCGACATGTGTGCATCAGACATACATTCCAAATGCAGCTGGCATGATTGAAATTGAGCCTTCTTATTTGAGGTGCAGGACAGCGCGCCTGGCGCGGTTGAAACATTGCATGCGCAGGCAGCAGAGTTTTTATTTTAGTGCTACGCTTCTTGACGCAAATCGCACTCATGTGACACCTACGGGAACCGGAAATGCACTGTGACATCACACACCGTTGCACTGTGAAACCACGCTGCGCGCAGGCAGCAGAGTTTTTGGTCACCCTGTGCGAAGCACGAGACAAGGCGCCTGGTATGATGCGCAAGCTGCCCAACTTCACGCCCTCGTTGTTCGAGACGCTCATGCTGTTCCTGTTGGATGTTGAGGTGGGTGAGAATGCCTTCAAGCCCAGGATGTGCTTGCAGTGCTGCACCAGGCGTATGAAGATGTTCGACTCACTCACCCCTCTCAAGATGCGCTACGTGCTGCTCCACGTGCGAGAGTGGGTGGCAAAGTGCTCAAGACGCGCATACACGGCTGCTCTGGAATTGATGTTCCACGACTTGTCTTCGAGACAGGCGTGCATTAAACCTGCTCTGAGTGCGAGATGTTGGGGATGCCCTGGCCTGACGTATGCACAGCACAAAAATGTCTCGCAAAAGTGACTTTTTAATGCGACAAGACTCGCAAGTTTGGCATCCACAGTTGACTAGCCCTGTAACGCTGTAACATTCTGTTCCCAGAATGTAAGTCTGCACCCAGCAGGTGGGTGGGAATGATGGTGTGGTGTGTAGAGACTGGTCCGGGTGCAGAGGAGGTTGGGAACGCCATTGAGGTCATGCAGCTAAACGTGGAAGAGTCAAAGCGTCTGGCAAAAGCACCCAAGCTTGCAGCTGGCAGAGCACGTGTGCAGTGGCAGCAGTGTGCTGCTTTGGGCTTAACGGGGAGTAACCGTGTGCCCTGCGCAGTGGAAGGAATGCCGAGAAAGCCTGTCGTGGTTGGGGGGGCCAAGAAACAGACAAGCATGGTGCACAGGTCATGGTTGAGAGGTCAAGGAACTGACAAGTAAGAGGCAAGCATGAGGCATGTGCAAGCAAGAGACCAGCATGGGGCACGTGCAAGTAAGAGGCAAGCACGAGGCATGTGCAAGCAAGAAACCAGCATGGGTCATGTGCAAGTAAGAGGCAAGCATGAGGCATGTGCAAGCAAGAGACCAGCATGGGGCACGTGCAAGTAAGAGGCAAGCACGAGGCATGTGCAAGCAAGAGACCAGCATGGGGCACATGCAAGTAAGAGTCAAGCATGAGGCATGTGCAAGCAAGAGACCAGCATGGGGCACGTGCAAGGAAGAGGCAAGCACGAGGCATGTGCAAGCAAGAAACCAGCATGGGTCATGTGCAAGTAAGAGGCAAGCATGAGGCATGTGCAAGCAAGAGACCAGCATGGGGCACGTGCAAGTAAGAGGCAAGCACGAGGCATGTGCAAGCAAGAGACCAGCATGGGGCACATGCAAGTAAGAGTCAAGCATGAGGCATGTGCAAGCAAGAGACCAGCATGGGGCACGTGCAAGGAAGAGGCAAGCACGAGGCATGTGCAAGCAAGAAACCAGCATGGGGCACATGCAAGTAAGAGTCAAGCATGAGGCATGTGCAAGCAAGAGACCAGCATGGGGCACGTGCAAGTAAGAGGCAAGCATGAGGCATGTGCAAGCAAGAGACTATCATGAGGCACAAGTCATGGTTGTATAGCCAAGGAACTGACAATCAGGAGACATGTGCCATGGTTGAGGTACTGAGAAGCAGACAAAGAGGGTGGGTGGATGGTCTCAGTGCCTGGAAGTGAGCAAAGATGAATTTTTGGGGCTTGCAGGGTTACCCTCTTTGGCATGAGGCTATGGCAACGGGGTTAGGCATGAAGGGCGTGGGTGGCTGTTTTTGTGCTGAGAAGCGCGCAATCGTAATCCTAGCAGTGTGTTGCAGGGTGACCTCCTGGGGCAGGAGGGTGGCGATGACGAGGTGAAGACGAGGAGGAGGTGCATGGACAGAGGCCACAGCTGTCACACTTCTTGTGGCAGTGCGAAGAAGCGCGCAATTGTGACTTTTGTAGTGTCTGCAGAATGACCCTCTCTGGCACAAGGCTGCGACGACGAGGTATAGATTGAGATGGCATGCGTGGTGTCTTTGTGCTGAGGAGCGCGCAATTGTGACCTTTGTGTGGGTTGCAGGATGACCCTCTGTGGCACCAGGCTATTGGCTGCGACGAGGAGGTATAGATTGACATGGCATGCGTGGTGTCTCTGTGCTGAGGAGCGCGCAATTGTGACCTTTGTGTTGGTTGCAGGATGACCCTCTGTGGCACCAGGCTGACGATGACAAGTATGAGGACGAGGGCGCAGGCGAGCTGTACAACTTTGCGCAGGAGTGCCTTGACCGGTGTGTGTCTGTCACGTGGTTGTTTAGGCACGCATGCGCAGTGTGTGTGTCTGTCTGTCTGTCTGTCTCTGTCTGTCACCTGGTGTATGCACACACACAAGTAATCTTCATGAGTGGACAGCTTTTTGTTGCACTTCAATCTCTTGATGCCACAAGCTGCGAAAACAACAGGTGGCTTTCTGTAGCATGCACTCCCTCTCCTAGTGTTTGAACATTGATTCTCAACAGTGCACTTATTGCTGCATCGAGCTTATGACATTGAACTCTCATGCATACACACACATACACACACACTCATTACGGCACAGGTCATGCAAAATGGCAATGCGATCTATGACATCATAACCCAACCCAACCCCCATCCTTCATTAGGTTCAAACGCCACTGCTCAACATGGTACTGGCCATGCCAAATTGCGATCTATGACATCGTAGCCCAACCCAACCCCCATCCTTCATTTAACTAAAAGCCAATGCTCAACATGGCACTGGCCCTGCAAAATGGCAATGCGATGAAGGTCTCAATAGCACAACCCACCCCCCTTCCTTCATGAAACTCAAACGCCACTGCTCAACATGGCACTGGCCATGCCAAATTGCGATCTATGACATCGTAGCCCAACCCAACCCCCTTCTTTCATTTAATCTAAAAGCCAATGCTTAACATGGCACTGGCATTGCAAAAAAATAGCAATGCGTTGGAGGACATTGTAGCCCAACCCAATCCACTTTCTTCGCGCAGTGTGGCCATTTCATTGGGGGGCAACGCCATCGTGCCATCAGCTGGGTCATTGCTTCCGGCTTGGCTGGCAGACCCAGATTGGCGCAAGCGCCATGGTGCGCTGGTCTGCCTGGCGCAGATTGCAGAGGGCTGCCAGAAGGTGCGCTGCTTGCTGGTGTGCCTGCACCTGGCGCAAATATTTCTTTTTGGCTCTGATAAGCAGGCGCCTTGGTGTGCTGGTCTGCCTGGCAGAGATCACATGAGGTTAGTAGGTCAGGCTCAAGCAAATGGTGGAAAAAGGGGGCAATTTCAAAACAATCTCAAACATTGCCTGCTGAGTGCTGCGTAAACTGTGGATGAGGAACAGGAGGGATGGGCATGAGATGCTGGGAAGGGTGTCTCATGCACAGATTCACATGTCTGCCCAAAAGATTGGCGTGCCTTACAAATGCGCAATGCCAACACACACACACACACACACACACACACACACACACGTGAACACACATACACACACATACACACGTGCAGGTCATGCTGGCCCAGGTGGACATCCTCGTTGACATGTGCATTAAGGGTCTCACAGATTCATCACCCAAGGTGTGTTGCACTGCAGAAGAGTGTGTGTGTGTGTGTGTGTGTGTGTGTGTGTGTGTGCACGTGTGCACGTGTGTGTGTGTCTCGCTAGCATAGGGCACATGAGTGTGAGCCATTGCTCAATGCGACAAGCAGGTGACTGTGCAAATTGGGAGCAGGTATGGTTGCCATGCATAAAAAGGCCTCACAGTGAGGATGCTGTGGTTGTGTGGAAGTGTGCTTGCATCGCTCCAGCTTCAAGCATTATCCCTATTCCCTACAATCACAGGAAGGTGCATGTCTTGCTCACAGGCTGCAAAAGACCTGTGCTTGTGCGATGAGAGATGGAAGGATTGTGCAGGCCAAAAAGGACTTGTGCATGCGTAAGGAGATGGAAGGGAAGCATAGGCTGAAAAGGATTTGCGCTTTTTCATGGAGAGAAACAAGCAAAGCACAGGCCGAAAAGGACTTGATCTTGTACCAGATAAGATGGATGAAAAGCAAACCAGGAGGTGCTCCTAGTGCACGACTGTTGTTGCAATCACACAGGAACCCAGTGGCCATATTTCATGTCTGTTGAGCGGGCCGCTGGGCTGAAAGGTTTCAAAGCAAAGGTTTCAAAGCAAAGGTTTCAGCGCTGTCAGGCGTGAAACCCTGGAATGCTATTCCTGCACTTGTGCGTAGTGCAGAATTTATGCATGGAAGCATGCTTCCATGCATCCATCATCGAGTTATCCTCAACTTTGCTGAGGCCGATCTGAGGCATGGCGCTGCATTGCATGTTCACGCGCCTGGCATGAGGCCAGATCTGCACCTTCCACCACACAAATACTTGTCACTGGCATACAATGCCAGAGGCATGGCGCTGCATGTCCACGCGCCTGGCATGAGGCCAAGTCGGCACCTACCACCACACAAATACTCGTCACTGGCATACAATGCCAGAGGCGTGGCGCTGCATGTCCACGCGCCTGGCATGAGGCCAGTCCTTAGCCTATCATGCACCTATCTGTGTACATATCTGCACGTTCTTGCCACTGCCTCAGAATGCCCTTGCACGCGTCCCTGCCTGCAAGAAAAAGTGGTGGTGTGGATGTTACGCGCTGGGCCAGACCTACACCTGCAGCCACGCACACACTCATTGCTGGAGTGTTGAGTGATTATGAGCATAAATTGAGGGTACTGCATGCATATGCAGATGTGGTGGGGTGCCTGCCAGGCGCTGGGCCAGACCTACACCTACAGCCACACATTCATCACTGAATGCTCACAAGTATAGGGTATGGATCTGCGTGCATATGCAGGTGTGGTGGGGTGCCTGCCAGGCGCTGGGCCAGACCTACACCTGCAGCCACACACTCATCACTAAATGCTCACAAGTATAGGGTATGGATCTGCGTGCATATGCAGGTGCGGTGGGGTGCCTGCCAGGCGCTGGGCCAGATGTGCACCGATCTGGGGCCTACCATCCAAGAAAAGGCACACGCACGCATCGTACCCGCCCTCATGGCCACTATGGACGATTTCTCTAACCCCAGGGTGCAGGTGTGTGTGTGCACATGTGTTTATATGCGCGCGCGCATTCGAGTATGTGTTGGAAGTTCTTTTGGAGCACGCAATGGCTCTCATCAGAGCATCAGGATACATGCAAATCATTGGCAGAGAATGGGGCGGCTGCATTCTTGTGTGACACCTTCTCAATCATGTGTCAGCCATGCATAGATGCAGTTGTGAATGTGTGTGCAGGGACTTGCCAGAGTTGATGGTTGCTGCAGTGCATTCCTCCCCACAAAAATCCGCGACCCCTCCCACCTACACACAACCGTCTGTAGGCGCATGCATCTGCTGCCATCGTGAACTTCAGCGAGGGTGCGGAGGCAGAGTTCATGCCCCCCTACCTGGACACGCTCATCAGCAAGCTACTGCTGCTGCTGCAGCACGGCAAGAAGCTGGTGCAGGAGGGCGCGCTGACTGCCCTGGCCAGCGTGGCTGATGCCTCCCAGGTGTGCATTTGTGTACGCAAATGCGTGTTTTCATTGAGGGCGTTTCCAGCAGGTTGAAG
Source organism: Dunaliella primolecta (assembly GCA_914767535.2). Lineage (NCBI taxonomy): Eukaryota > Viridiplantae > Chlorophyta > Chlorophyceae > Chlamydomonadales > Dunaliellaceae > Dunaliella > Dunaliella primolecta. The sequence goes on along the minus strand of OU611760.1, from coordinate 10,484,168 downwards.
GGAGGTCGTTGCAGATACATGGCGTGGAATGCTGTGACATCAACAAAGGATATGAGTGCAACACCTATAGGGACCCTCCCAGTGGCTGTGCTTGTCACTGTAGTTTGAGATGATGATTTAATTTTGGCGCGCGTCGCTGATTTTGTGATACTGTTTGGAATTATGAGATTATGTGATACTCTTGACTCACACGTTTGATGGCACACCCACTATGAAATTCTCAAAGGTTGCGTCTGCTGCTGAAGAGCTGACCATCAAACTCACCCATCCATCGCATGACGCTGCTGTTATAGACACTGCTTGTGAAGCGCAACATCGCCATGCTTTTACCTCCGCCACCATAAAATTAAGCTGCTGCAGTTGTTGTCTGTAATGCACTTACTAATTGATGTATTGAAAAAATGGATCTACCGCAAAGAAGTCAAAACTACAATCGAGTGATTAATGTTGACGCACTGGTCCATTACTAGCGTAAGGAGTGAATAGTGTGAAGTGTACCTCAATCCGCATGAAATAAAACGCTGCATTCAGCATGCGCTGTTTTGCATTCTTAAGCGAGACAACACACCTTGAGGATCGATACAATTGTTGTGGTACTTTCCATTGACACTGCCGCAGACACTGTTTGTGAAGTACTACGATACTGTGATGCCCCTGCTCTTGTCCATCCTGGTCAATGCCAACGACAAGGTGAGTGAATGGGGCTGAATGCTGAGGGTCCATGCGCAGCGTACATGCACACTTTGAAAGCTGTGGGCACATGCGCAGCTTGCACAAAAGAGTGCATACTGTGTTCTGTGCTGCTCTTGCACGTTTGTGCAAGGCATCCACGTGCTGCTCGCATTGCATACTATTTTTCCTTCTTTGACTTGTGCGCCTTGTTTTGTCCTGACCCATGTAATGTTAAAGAACAAGGGCTGGCACACTAGCCAATGCATAGCACATGTGCATGTGAGGTCCTACAATGCTTCGCCCAGTGGGCATGGAAAAAAAGGATGAAAGTTAACACAACATGATTAGGAACACTGGTCGCTGCGCGGTAAAGCCTTGGAATGCACCTGCTCATGCCATTCCTACGCGCTTGTTTGCATCCGTCCCAATCTAAAGGCTCATTGAATGATTTGCGTGCAGACGCACCGGTTGCTGCGCGGCAAAGCTTTGGAATGCATCTCTCTCGTGGGCATGGCGGTGGGCAAGGAACGCTTCCGAGAGGACGCAGCGTGAGTTACCTGTGGTGTGCGCACACAAAGTCGTGTGTGTCTGTTCTGCAAGCATGTGATGATGTCCAGTTGTGTGTTGGGACCACTATTAAGGGGATGTAGCGTGAGCGATCATGCAAACGCGCGCACTACTGCCTGCCTCCCAATTGCATGCCTTGAGTTGCAGCTGTGTGTTTGGAGGGTGTGCATGCAGCTGGGAAGGAGGTGCTCATGCCACACCAATATGAGTGTCCTTGCGGTGAATGAAATAATAACAGTAGGGTGTGTAAAAGACAATGTACAGTGTACAGTAGGGTCTGTAAAAGACAATTTTTGTGTGCATGCAGCTGGGAAAGAGGCCCTCATACTGTGCCAGTACTGGTCCCAGCTATTAATGAAGTATTTACTGGTTCCCATCGCGATTGTTTAGTCCAGAAATGTTCACTCTTCTTCAACGACTCGCAAAGGTGTACAGCCCATACAGCCAGGTTTACAGCCCACCCTCCATCAGGCCTCAGAATGCAACCCTTTTCTAAGAATTGGCAGAGGGCCCTTCTTGACATGGGCTGTTCTAAGTGGCGGTGGTGGCGACAGGGAGGCATGTGGGGAGGCGGTGCGTGCAGGGATTCAGGCCTCAACGACGGCGCTGCCACTGACCGTCATGTGCTCAACAATCAAATTACCTCAACAACTCGTTGCCTGCACAATGCAAGGGCTGCCATGTGTCACGCCAACCCCACATCAAGAGATGGAGCAGACATGCTTCCTGCTGCCACATCCAGATTACCTAGTACTTTTTTTTCTGTCGGCGGGCGGCTTTCGCCGATGCTTGCCTGGGGGGGCCCGTTCCAGGGATTCCGCAGTCCACCTGCGGTCCATTCCAGCTTGCCGCTGGGCCCACGGATTTGCACATTTCCAATTGCGATGAATTATTTCATTTGTGCTTTTAGGATTGTGTGAATTGCTCTGTGGATAGAGAGGTGAAGACATGAAGTTTGCTGGCACGATGAGGAGCAGGCCCTGTACCCCTGCCCTGATGTGTGGATGAGGGAGCTTGTGGTGTATACACCACATATAATCTATTTCTGGTTGCCTAGGGCGATTGAGTAAGCAATGAATGACAGGAGCAGCTTGCGTGGTGCACACTCAGCCATGCATGGATGCATCAACAAGGCATGGTCTGACCTGCAGGAAGGTCCTGTTCTTACCCCAGGCACTGCAAATCAATGCCAACTCTGTGTCAGCAAGGACTGGCTTCTCCAATTTTTCCAGCGTCGCTTGCTTCCCTCAATTGTTCTTAAAACAAAAATCAGCACTAGGGGTGCCGAAGTGGTCAATTTCTGACTTCCATTCCTTCCATTTTGGAAGACATTAGCATGTTGTGAGGGGATCATGAAGGCTGAGTTTGGGGAGGTGTGGGCCCTCTTTGAGTGATCTGGGGCTTGGCAAACAAACTGGCATCATCCTATTTTTAGTCTTGTTTGGTGAATGTTTTTTTTTTCATTTGTTGGCGTACTTACATGAAAGAAATGAAGATGGGAAGGAGCAGATCCGGCCATGTATTGGAAGTGTCCCCCTCCGGGAATTTCCCTCCATGCATGCTGCCTGAGGTCTGGTGTGTCCACTTCCCTTAATTTTACATATCCAGACACATTGAAAAACACATACACACATGCACACCTTCACATGTGCACGTGTGGTCATGCCTCGCAGCAAGGTGCTGCAGTTCCTGCAGCAGCTGCAGCAGACGGAGATGGAGGCGGACGACCCGACGCTGGGCTACATGCTGCAGGCAGGGGCGCGGCTGTGCAAGTGCCTAGGCAGCGAGTTCATCCCCTACCTCAGCATCGTCATGCCGCCCCTCATCAAGAGCGCCACCATTGAGCCAGACATCACAGTGAGTTGAGCCAGAGTTGAGCCAGTGAGTTGAGCCAGACATCACAGTGAGTTTGTGGTGACCTGCGGGAATGGGAGTGGGTTTTTGAGAGGGATCCCAAGGGTTTCCAGTGAGGCGTACGGCCTGGTAGCACAGGCATCACGGTGGGTTTGTTTTGGTAATTTGTGTCGGTAAGAAATGGAAATAGGTCATGAGCAGCACTGTCACACCCCTCAGGGCTACTGCAATGTTATTGATGTATATGCACCCCATGTTTGCACCCCACGTATGTGTACCCCATGTATGTGGAACCCCGCAATTTGCTTCCCCTTGCCAAATCTGCACCAAACTTGTAAAGGTAACGGTGTTTGCATGCTCCCTTCACTGTCCTCCAATAAGCACCCCTGCATTCCTTGACCTCAAACCACCAATGCCTCCCACAGATCCGCGATGCGGAGAACGAAGATGACGATGAGGATGATGATGACATCGAGCACATCCCCATGGGCGACAAGATGGTGTCCATCAGGTACATTGAATGACGCTGTGCCCATCAGGTACATTGAATGATGCTGTGCCCACCAGGGCAACCAAATGACATTGAGCACGTGCCCATGGTCGACAAGGTGGTGTCCTGTAGTCATGTTGTCATTTATTCTATTTATTTGCTTGTGCGGTGAGGACCTTAACGATGATGAAGACGATGACATTGAGCACAATCCTATGGGCGGCAAGATGGCGTCCATCGTGTAAAAGTTAATACGATTTCATCGGTTGCCTCTGTGCTAAAGGCCCTTGTAGTTGGAGAACAAAGGCCACCATTGGCAACATGCTATTTAACAATGACTGCGGTTGAAGTCTAGCAAACTTGTACGGATAACTATGCATGCATGCCGTGCCTTGTAGTCGGAATAGACCGTTGCTTGCAACATGCTGTGCTGCTCCTTCATGATATACAACATTTATGACGATGCCCTTCCTTTGTGCTGCAGGACGTCCTCCTTGGAAGAGAAAGCCACGGCCTGCAACATGCTGTGCTGCTATGCGGATGAGCTGAAAGAGGGCTTCATGCCCTATGTCAAGCCGGTAAGGCTGAGAGGCTGCACCAGGAGGGCTCCATGTTCTGCTTTGACCCATTAAAAATAAGTCTCACTGAAACAGTTCTGTCCGAAACAGGTGCAGGGCTTCGTACCCTGTGCCCTGCTAAGACCAATTATTGTGTACATCTGCACTGTGCTGAGAGGTGATGGGTAGTGCTAGCTGGTTATAGCCTGTCGAGACAAGATGACCCTCTCATTTTTCTGGAAAAAGCAGGCTCCGCAGATGTGGCTAGAAAGCTGCAGACTGTGTGTGTGTGTGTGTGTGTGTGTGTGTGACCATGGTATTTATGAAAGGATGCCAAAGCCATCAGCCTAAACAACATCCATAGAAAAAGTGTTCAGTCTGGTATTGCTAGTTGAGAAACAATGAAACAAACTGAAGTCCAAACATAATCAGTCATGCCCTGCTCAAACCACTTGTTTAGGCTCTCAGGTTGCGGCCATCCTGATGCCTGTGCTCATGTTTTGGTTCCAATAGGAGGTCAGGCATGCGGCAGTGTAGACGCCATTCACCATTCAAACACTGTGCACCATCCCTTGTTCCTCTCAGGTTGCAGACATCATGGTGCCCCTGCTCAAATTTTGGTTCCATGAGGAGGTCAGGCGTGCGGCAGTGCAGACTTTACCGGAGCTGGTCCGCTCGGCTGCGCTGTGCGTGGAGAAGGGCAACTTGAATGGCGTGGATGCAAACGTGTTGAAGCAGGTGCGCTACATTTCAAGTTCAGGTGGAGAATGTGTGGAAGGTGCAGGGACAGTGCGCACGCGAGCACTGGTCATGAGCCCGGCTGTGCTCTGTGTGGAGATCCATGCCTTGAAGCGTGTGGATAAGGATAATAATGATGAAGCCAGTGTGCTGCTATGCTGTTCCCTTGGGGTAAATGAATTTGGGACATGCATTGCTGGATGTGCTTGCTGGTTCCGCACGCTGTGTACCACAGTGCGCCAAACTCAGCACATGCCCTCGCAAGGCTCTGTGTGCTGCCAAAGTAGGGTTAAAAATGAGCACTGTGTGTATTGCTAAAAATGGTGCAGGAAACAGTTATGCAACTCCCACACGGCTTCTCCTGTGTGGCATGTCATTCCCTTTGTCAATCCTCTGGTGTATTTTCCTGTGTCAATCTCTTGGAGCCAGTGGGCGTTGCATGAACAGCAGATGTGCAGGCGCTGGACTTCCAGCGTTGTTTTTGCTGGTGCTGTAAAGTGAAGTTTACAATTGCTTTTTGCATGCCTGTTGCATTCCCCTGGGCTCTGTGTGTGTGTGTGTGTGTGTGTGTGTGTGTGTGTGTGTGTGTGTGTGTGTGTGTGTGTGTGTGTGTGTGTGTGAAGGATGCCCTGGCCTGCACTCCTGTCATCATCTTCTACATCTGTCTTGATTTCCTCTGAATTCCTGCGGAGGCACCTGTGCAATGTGTGTGGTTGGCATGCAGCTGGTGGGCCAGCTCCTTGAGAACTCTGCCAGGTTTTTGATTTTAGATATACTTGTGCCATGTTTGCTTGCTGTGCTGCTGGTGGACTCCATGTGGCCAGCGATGGTGGATGCCCTGATCTGTCACCTCTCAGCTTCTCCAGCGTTGTCCTCATACCTCTTATTATATCTTATGATAACACGTGTGCCATGTTTGCTTGCCCTGCAGTTGGTGGACTACGTGTGGCCAGCGATGATGGATGCCCTGGGCAAGGAGCCAGATGCAGATGTCCAAGGCACCATGATGGAGAGCATATGTGAAATTGTGGAGCTGGTGGGTGTGAACAAGCGCAATCCGTGAGCGTGGGTAGAAGGCACCATGATGGAGAGTGTATGCGAAATCACGGAAGCGGTGAGTACGCGTGTTTGTTTAACATGGACACGGGGTGGACCTGTTGGGCTATTGGCTGTGGGTATGAGGCACCTTGGTAGAGAACATGTGCGAATTGTGGAGCTGGTGAGAGCATGCTAACTAGCGTGACATGAACACAACAATAAAGAAGAGATGTTCAGGCTGTTGAGTGACGCGCATGAAAGGCTGTCCTTGGTGGGAAGTAGAAAGGTCATGTGCACTTGTGAGGAAAGTGCGACCCTGCGCTTGTAAATGCCTGCCATGTCGCGCCAATGCTGATGTTGGGCCATTGTTGAGCCATTGCTGAGCCATTGCTCGATGTTGAGCCATTGCTGAGCTACTGCTAGGTATTGGACCATTGTTGTGCCAATGCTGATGTTGAGCCATTGCTGAGCCATTGCTCGATGTTGAGCCATTGCTGAGCCATTGCTAAGGTTCTCACAAAGGGCCGGCTGGACACTGACGGACGCGAGGGAAAGTGCGACCCTGTGCTTACAGGTGGAGCCCACCGGATCAAGTCGTTGCCAAGAGTCAGTCAGGATTGTGAGCACTGAAAAGAAGAAGAAGAAGGGTTGTGCTCACTTGTCTGAGGGAAAGCCTGATCTTGTGCTCGCAGGTGGAGCCCACCATGTTGAGCCAGGAACAAGTGGCATCAGCCTTCACTCGCTTCGGTCGCATCCTGAGGGTGAGTGTGGCATACGCGGCTTGACAAAAAGTGTAGCCCCATGCGTGTTGGCTGCATCCTTTTGTTTTACTTGCAGCACAGGGTGCATGCCTGCATGCGCGCTGCTTGCATCCTGTAATTACATACGGCACGTGAGCACGCGAGCGCACCCACGCTTCCCGCACCCCGGCTGCCAGAAATTTGCTGACTCACTGCCTGCCAATTGACCAACACTCCCACCTAAGTTGTATCTGATGCCACATGCTGGAGCATGTCTGTTGTGTTTGCAAAAGGAACACGCGTCAAAGGCGACGCCCAGCCTGTAATTACTGCCCTGCTCCTTTTGCATTGTCATCATTCCCTCGTCAGCCCCTCCCACCAAAGCGGCGATTAGGCAGCACAGTTTTAAATGCGTCCCTTGCCTGACTGTAGTTGTGCCTGTGCCGTTACATTGTAGAGGCATTGGTGTTTAGATAGGAAGGGTGGGATGGTGGTGCAGTGTGAATCAAAGCCGTGAAAACAGGTGTGCATGGTATTTCATTGCTGGCCCTGATCACATAGAGGCTCTGAGGCTCAAGCCATCACGGCTCGAACCATTACGGCCCTATCCCTTCTGTAAATGATCTAGCCACTCTCTTGGGATTTGAGCCGCTGGCCCTGATCACCAAGAGGCTCTGAGGTGCAGACCACTAAGGCTCTAACCAACCTGTGAACGTTTTCCCAGCTTCTGCACACGGGTGCCTCCCGCTCTAGCGCACGCACATGGTGGCTCCGTCTCTTTCTGCAGGCACAGAGAGTCGTGCAGCAACACAAACATTTTGTGCTGTGCCCTGACATTCGTCTGTAACATGTGTCTTACACATCTTGTAATCGTGCTTGATATTGGATGTTAACATTCTTGTAACATGTGTCTTACAAATTTTGTAATCGTGCTTGATATTGGATGCTATCTCGATCCGCAGGATGCTGAGCAAAGAAGAACAGAGCGCTTGAAACGGCAAGCAACAGAGGATTTCGACCAGGTGCGTCTGCTCTCTGTTGCAACGCAGCACACGTGTGCACACGTTCATGCCGTCCACCACTTGTGCCTACTGCTTGCAAAAGCATTTATGAAGCTGGCATGCTGCTGAAAGCAGCAGCGACGTGTGTCGCTCAAGAGCGTGGTGATGGTGCTCCCTGGTATGGACCTCTTTTTTTATTTCTACTGCTGCTCCATGGTGGCATGAGTTGCGCAAGGGGTCTGGGGTGAATGGCCGGCAGTTATGTGACGCCACATGAGCTGGCATCGTGTGCCGCACATGTGTTTGCCAATTGCCTTGGCCTCGTGTGCTCTCCCCTGCACATACGCGTGTGCGTGCGTGCTTGCGTGCGTGTGTGTGATATGGCAGCCTCGGCCTGTAGTCAGTTAGCGTAGCTGTCCTGCAGGCTGAGCAAGCAGCTCTTATTCTACTTTATGGCGCAGCAAGCAAGCTCCAGTGCGTAATCTGTTCGCGAAGACTATGGCATTTGAAATGTTGTTTAACTGTTGCCTGCCCCTGGCATTGCTGCCCTGCAGGAGGAGCTGGAGGTATTAAAAGAGGAGAATGAGGCCGAGGAGGAGCTGTTCGACCAGGTGGGGGGGGCAGTGTGAGCAAACAGCTAGGGCTCTGCCGACACATGTATGAAAGGTTGTGCTGATGTACACACGCATTTGTTGGTTGCGGTGTTTGAGGTGAGCCTTAACTGCTTAGCACGAAACTCAGATTTGCTTTAAAATGAATAGACTGATCGGGGTGCTTGCACACGCGCGCGCGCACGCACGTGCACGCACGCGCACACACACACACACACACACACACACACGCACACGCACACACACACTGACGCACACACTGCAACCATACCTGCAGGTCGGAAGCGCAATCGGGTCCTTCCTCAAAAAATTCAACGACTCCGTATTGCCATTTGTGGAAGAGCTCATGCCCCAAGTAAGCGTCTTACCTCCTTATCTTGACCCTTATTCTGACACTGCTATGCACTGGTACATATCGGCATTCATGGCTCGGTTCATCTTGGTTTGCCCGCTTTGACATCTTGATGAAGGCCAGAGTTGCCAGAGGGGTGCAGTCAGCTGCGTTCAGTGTCTCGTAGGCTTTTCTTTAACAAGAATTGCTTCAGGTACATGAACTGGATTTCACGATTGTAAGATGCTCAAAAATGTGAGGATTGAAGTTCCCGCGTACCGAAAGCTGTGATGGGAAACAATGTGCCCTTGGAATGGCGTTCGTTGCCCCTGCTGCCATGTCAACACACACACACACACACGCAACACACACACACACGCAACACACACGCACACACACTGCATGTGCCCACATGTCCACCTGTGCTCAGATCGGTGCTCTGCTGAATGAGGACCGTGGGTCAGAGGAGCGGCGCATTGCCATTTGTGTGGTGGACGACCTGCTGGAGCACAGCCCTGCAGGCCGCACCAAGTACATGCCCCAGGTGTGATATGTTTAAATGTTTCATTTTGTCGTGTATCGGTATGCGGACTACAGTTGATTGTGGGTGGCGGACGACCTGCTAGAGCACAGCCCTACAGGCCGCACCAAGTACATGCCACAAGTATTGTCTTAGGTGGTGTTCATGCGTGCTTTGGTGTGAGCAGTGTGGTTGGTTTGTGGATAACCTGCACAGCACGGAAGCCGCACATGCCCCAGGTTTGATGCACACAGTTTTGACATGCTTAAGTATGAGGAGCATGGGTTTGAGGAGCACGGTCGGGTGTGGGTGGTGGAGGTTTGGCAGGGGGGCTGCTTTGAGGCCTAGAAACAGGAGATTTGTGCATGCTCCCTGCACAGGTGTGCCCAGACCAGCACCTTTAAATCCTAAGCTCCTTGAACTCATGCCCCTGGATGCATAGGTTTGCACCTTGGGGTTGTTCTGGGTTTAATTGTGTTGGGAAATTATGACTGCGCTGGGGAAGGCAGACTGGGTTGGTGAAGAATGTAATGGATTTGACTGCGTTGGGATAGGATGACTGTGTTGGGAAAGAGGTAATGGATTTGATTGCGTTGAGGCAGGAGTGCCTGGGAGCTCCATCCCAATGATGCACAGCACAACCATTGACGCGTGAAACTTCGTCAGGCACTTCCAACCCCAAGCAAGACCACAGATGTGAAGCGCGTGGGAAACACTGTCCGTCAATGCCACCCCGCGTCAGGCTGACTGCCAGCGCTTGATTCACACGTGCCAAAAGTGTGCAATGCGAAATCCCACCTAACAAAGTGTAGTCAGCTCCTGACACCATTCATGCACAACGTAACGATCACCATGCGGCCAAGGGAATCCAGACTGGGGTGCTGCTCCATCATCCTCAGGAAGCTCATCTGCATTATGCCATACTGTTCCCTGCAGTTCACACCTCATGCTCTCCCATGCCCGCCCCTTTCGGAAGCTGCACCAGGCGCCTAGTCCTCCACCCCTGCTTTGTTTGATCGTGCAACCAACCTCCCTGCTGCTCACTCCCCTGTAACCCTCAGGTGCTGCCGGTGCTGATGGCGGGTTGCGGCTCAGAGCACTCAGAATTGAGACAATGCTCAGTGTACGGCCTGGGCATTCTTGCAGCCAAGGTGGGTTTCGCATGACGCATGTTAGCATATGCAGCTGGTTGCATACATATGAGTGGGTGTGGGGTGTTTGGGTGGATGGGTGGATGAGTGTGCTTGCTTGCTGGTGTGGGTGTGGGTGTGCGTGTGGGTGTGTGTATGTGTGTGCGCACGCGCGCTCGTGCGCTCGGATGGACACTCATGGAGCCAGGGTTAGTTAGGGCATCAAGCATGTATGGCTCAAATGTTTTAAATTTACCCTCTGTGTCACACATACACGCGCGCGCACACACACACACACACACACACACACACTCTATGTTATACATAATGATCTTGGCAAGCATTGAGGTACCGCAATGTCCGTCCTGCGCAGGCGCCGGAGGCCTTCCGGCAGGTGCTCCCAGACGCGCTGCAGCGCATCACTGCTATCATCAGCGCACCTAACGCCAAGGACGAGGACAACGAGCTCGCCACGGACAATGCGGCCAGCGCGTTGGGCAGGATCATCGAATTCCACAGGTGTGTGTGTATGTTTGTGTGTGTGTGTGTGTGATGGATTGTGGTGGGCCACGTATGTGTGCATCGTGGTGATGCAATACTGTGTGTGTGTGATGGACTGTGGAGGGCCACGTCTGCGTGCATCGTGGTGATGCAATACTGTGCAATTGTGCCTTGGCTGGCCCATAGAGTTGAATGTAGAGACAGAAGCGTCTGGGTTGTCAATCGTGGACCGAACGGCGTGTTGTTGCTTTGCTGGACACGCAGTCTGTTGCACTGCATGGTGTTGCAGATTGTTTGTTGTTTCATCAGTTTACCTGGAGTTGTGTCCGCAAAGAGCTCAACAGTCAAGTGTCGATTGATGGCGTTCTTGTAGTACCTGTTGACCTTTGTAAGCTGAGGTTCAGGAAAAGCTAGTACAGACCTGTGTCAGCAAAGAGTGTCCGTGGTGTGTAGACCTGAGTCAACGGAGAGTCCAGGAAGGGCTAAAACAGACCTTTGGACCCCTGGGATCCAGCAAAATCCATATTAGTTTCTCCAGGTATCTGATCTTGCCTTGTACTTACTTCCTGAAAAGTCTGACTGGTCAAACGATTTTACACACACACACACACACACACACACACACACACACACACACAGCGACGCGACGGATAGCGCGACTGCCATGGCCATTTGGCTCAGCGCGTTGCCGCTGACGGGGGATGCGGTAGAGGCGGTAGTGCAGCACGACCTGCTGGTGCGGCTGCTGGAGGCGCGGGACGTGCGGCTGCTGGGACAGGTGAGGAGCCCCGTCCGTCTGGACCCTCTTGTTGCGGGAAATGGGAGTGCAGAAATGTATGCACATTTTTTTAGGGTCGGTGCTTTTTGTAGGTATCTTTGCCGTTCTTTTTTGGCATGTGTCCCTGTTTGTGCCCCTTGTTCGTGTGGGAGGTGTCGTAGAGGCAGTGATGCAGCACGACCAGAGTGCAGCTGCTAGAAGGTCACAGCAGCTGCAGCGTGAGTGCTGTGTGAATGTGTGTGTTGGTGCATCCGTCAATCACTGTTGTGAGTGTTCAGATGGTGCGTCTGCAGGTGGCAAAGCTGGGCAGAGGCTCACGCGTGGTGACTTGAGCACATGCTTGCATGTGGGCCCTGGGTCTCAAACATGCTGGCGCCCATGTATGTGTGTCTGTGTGTGTGTGTGCTTGCAGGGCAACGTGCACCTGCCCAAGGTGGTGGCAGTGGCGGTGGCGGTGCTTGGCCGGGGAACACGCCTCATCGCAGGCGAGGTGGGCCTGCGCCTGGCTGCGCAGCTGCACAGCTTGCAAGCGTCAGTGCCCCCAGAAATAGTGCAGGTGGGTGTGCAGAAGTTGGGCAGATGGCCTTGGCACAGCCAACGCCATCTGCCCTGGCCTTGAGGATAAAAACGTGCCAAGCCTTAAGGAAATAAACACGCCCCTGAGTGGGTATGGTTTTGCCTGGAGACAGGCTCTTGCGTGCTCGTGCACTGCTTGAAGATATGGTTTCCTTGAGTTAGGAACGGTGGGAAGGGGGATGTGCGCATGCCTGTGTGTGCATGCCTGTGTACGCGAGTGTATGCCAAAGCATGCAAGAGTGATGCAGCTGCCCAATGTGTGCAAAAGGAATGCTATCAATCGCGCATGCATATTGACACACACGCAACACACACGCAACACACATACACACACGCGCGCACACACACACACACACACACACACGGTGTGCGCTTACATACATGTGTGCAATTGGGCTTGCGTGCAGGCGGCCATGGCATCCTTGGATGACAAGCAGCGTGCGAATGTAGCCACGTTCATGGCTGGCCAGGTGCCCAGCAAAAAGCTTGACTGAGCTGAGCTGCTGGCCATTGTGTGGGGCGTGGAGGTGGAATGCATCCTGTGGGGATGCAGGCTTGGGGAAAGCGCCTCGTGGGAATGCGTGCTTGCCACTGTTTCCATCATCTCTTGCGGATGCATTTGTGGTGAGATTGCCGAGTTGGCTGTTGTCTTCAACAAAGGTCGAGGAGCCGGCTCCTTCTGTCGTTTTTTGTCTGAAATGGTCACCGAGATGATGCATACCAAAACTTCAACGATCCTTCCGTCTGTCCGGTCCCCAAAAGCAGCTAAAATTGATACTCTTCCAGAGCGGACAAGGAGAACATGGGTGAATGTGTGTGTGAAGTGGAGTGCAGGAGAGAACTGCGGTGTTTGTGAGCTCACGCTGCCATGAGGCAGGTTTGGGAGCTGTTTTCATCTTGTGGGAGGAGGTGTGCCAAAAATGAGAGATGCGCTTTTGTGGACGGGAAAAAAGGAATCAAGCGTACTAATAATGGTGTCCATTCCATGGTTACGAGTGTGTCAAGGGGGACGCCTGCTGACTCTCACTGAGGGCAATTTCCTGATGGGGAGTGCCATGCTGCTTATGCAGCTATTTCTTTTTCTGCTTTAAACATTCCTAAGCCAAGGCAGGCACATTGCTTGTTGCCTGGTGTCCTTTTCTCAGCACGTGCTCCTTCAGAGTTTGGAGGAATTGCTTTTGATTTTATCGACAGGTTTGCGATCGTTTCAACAACATCAAAAAGCAGTTTCTTGTTTGGGAACCATTAAACAAAGCCACCTGCACTAGGATGCTTGCAAACGCTTGGGTATGACCCATCTCCAATTTCATGTTGACATCAGCCCCCCTTCCACATAAATTCACTGGTTAAAACCAAGAATTACAGGTCTCTCAGAAAGTTATCTCGGCAGCAGGATCATTTCAGCGGCAGCCTGGCAAAGTTTAATGGCGCCCTACCCCCCACCTGCTCTTAACAGCGCCATCCGAGGTTCACTGCGTGACATGAATGATGCAGACAACACAATTGTGAATTGGAAGGAAGGAAAAGGTTACATAGCTGTGCCTGCATACGTGGGCAGCTTACTGTGCTAGTAGCTGACACAAAAATAGTGCCTGTAGCAAAGTTTGTGACCAAAATTTGTGCTTCTTAGAATAAATTAATGATTTGCGTATTTGATTAAAAAAAGGTGAGACTGTCTGAGGCAATGTGTGTAGAGGTGCGTGAAGGCAGTACTAATTGCTGCTAATTCAGCTTTACATATGTACCATGATAGTGTTGGTAGTTCCAGCAAGGGTTACAAGGGGTTGGTCTACAGCCCGAAACTCTGGCTGATAGGCTGCTAGTGAAACATTCTCATCCAGCATCAAAAATTGAAACCAATTCTGACAAAAAAAATTGAAGATATGTACGAGTCTGTATTTAGGAAAGCATTGACCTCAAAATCAGTCAAAATATGTAAGCTTGACAAGACAGGAAAAGATCAGTGTTTGGAAGCTGGGCAAAATTATGTAATGGTGTAAAAAGATCAATGAACAGGTCCTTGTGTTTTCTGCGCAGCTCACGCAACTCAAGGAATTGCAATAGAAAAGAACATGTTTCTCGTCCTGGACTTCAGCACATCCACACTTATCACAAATGTTTGGACCACCCAACCATTTACAGGATTGGACCTTCCAGCAGTGGGCACGAAGCCTAAACCTACTCATATTCCTCACGACTCTTTTTTCTAGATCCTTAAATAAATATGATGGGATACAGAAGGGTGTGCGTGCTAGTAGTTCCAGCTCCACTTGGCTAAACAAAATGTCTGCTGTCAGTGAGGGTAGTAGACGCCTGCTTCAATTTCTTGTTTGCCATTCTTGATATGACAGCTACCATCAGTGTAAGCCCATGCTCTCCAGTCGGGGACTTGTAGCATGAGTGATGGACTAGATCGGCCAGGTGCAAAGAAATGTGTACGAGAAGCAGTATCAAGAAAGTTGTAAAGGAGATATTCAAGATGATTGGAAACATTCGTACTGAGCACAACCTTAACCAGTTTAAACAACTGGGACTTGACCACCAACGCGCCAATAAACTTGCTTGCAAACTTCATGCTCTTTCTGTCATGTATGCCAACAAGCTTGCTACCACTAGGCGTGCTATTGAAAACAAGAATACTTCTTGCAGCCAGGTTATGAAGCCGGGTGCTTCCAATAACCCTCCAGATCCCCATTAGGATATTCTTTTTGTAGCTTTGTGGTGGAGGGGACTCACGGCTCTTTTGAGCCAATGTGTCTCCTTTTCCTTAATTGATGTAGGGAGAGTTTCCTCTGCCTACGTGGTTTTTCTGTACAAGGAGTAAGGCAAAAATGTTTGTTGCGATCTGATGTTTGATGAAACAGCACAATGTCGATAATGCCCAAAAGGGTTTGTGCTCAGAACACTTGATGAAAAATGTACTGTTGCATATGCTTCGTAAGCATTCGTTTAAAATATGCCCATGCAATGCTCCATGTTCAACTTGAATAGGGTATTAAGCAGTGTTTGGCATCCAGATGAAAAAAGGCACATGTTTACTCCTCCAGAGGCATACTAGCTATCCTGATGATAGCAGTTACAGGATCCCCTGTATAACTCCTGAATATAAGCATAAAAACTGGAGGCATGTTCCCATAATTTGGAGGCCCGATGTATCCCCCAAGGGTACCATACCTCCTGGCCCCATGTGGTTGGGAATGGCCTGAGCTATGT
The DNA here is from genome assembly GCA_914767535.2 of Dunaliella primolecta. Classification (NCBI taxonomy): domain Eukaryota; kingdom Viridiplantae; phylum Chlorophyta; class Chlorophyceae; order Chlamydomonadales; family Dunaliellaceae; genus Dunaliella; species Dunaliella primolecta. The sequence continues at coordinate 10,468,851 of OU611760.1, read as the reverse complement.
CATGCTGTGTCACCGTTACTGCACTTTTACTGTTCTTGATGCAGGTAATACAATGGATGCTCTCTCCACGTAGGGCTACCATGGCAACATGGCCAGAGTTGCCAATAAACATACAACAAAGGGCCATCATGGCATGATGCTGCCCCTCAGCGTGTTCCTAACTAAGCTGCTCTTTCTTCTGGTCTTGCTGCACAGTGCTGGCTTGTTTGCAGCACGCAGAGCATGTCAGGGCCCGGAACAGCTTGCACCAGGTTAGCATTCAATCAAATGAAAGTTTCATCAAGGACAAGCACCAATGGCACAAGGCCAGGGATAACAGAAACAAAGCAATACCTCTACAGAAGGTGGAACAGAAGGTAAATATAAATAAGAGAGAGCATCCAATAAATAACAAAAGGACCTCACTTAAATACAGGTCACACCTCACATGCTAGGTTCTGCAATGATCCAGTAATAACCATAATTTACTGTGACAGCTATCTTGCGCATTTCAGCTCAGCTGCCTTTTGGTCACAATGTGCGTGCCCTTGCCCACTTACCAAGACACGTGCATTTGGATTTGTCTCAACATGTCGTGAGGACTGTTAGCCGTTTCAGACTTAGGGCACACACACTAAAGGTGGAGACAGCGGCTTGGGATACTCGGAACGCTCTTTTGTGTGATCGTTGTTCTTGTGATGAGATTCAAGATGAGGCTCATGCCCTTTGGGTGTGCAGAGACGCGGATGTTTGTGCTTTGAGAAGAAAGTACGCTTACCTGTTCAACTGCTTTTCTGGTGATTCTTCAATGGAGCAATCTTATTTACAACAAGCGAGTGTCCAGGATGCTTCTGATTTCCTTTTGCAACACAACAGCATGCTTTATTTGTTTATTTTTGAGCTTATGGACATCATGTTAACTGGCGAGGACCAGTCACAGTCCGATCAGCCGAACACTCTGGCTGAAGGTCCCCCCGCGTAAATTTAAATCTAAATCCGAGCTGGGCTTGGTATAAGGGGTAAGAGACGTGTGGATGAGCCATGTGTGGTAAGTTATTAAGATCCAGCACACCAAGAAATAAGCTGGAGCAGAAAAGGTACCTTGGAATCAAGCCAAAAGTAGCCTCTCGTAGTATAATAGACGATCATTAATAGTGTCATCTGGGAGAGGAGACGTGTGCCAAGTTCTGGAGTGGAAATCGCTGCAGATAAGGCTCACATACAGGGTTCAGGAAACTGGCATACTAAAGTGTTCAGGGTGCAATGTGCACGTACAGATGAAGAGTGTGCACATAGATGAAGCTCATTAGGATAGCAGTGAGGGTCAGGATACCAGGAAATGTGCATGGATCACATACAATCTTCAGACGATGAAAGAAATGATAAAAGCCATACCAGAAATGTCCATGGCATGCTCTTTTCCTGTGCGTGCCCTGTCCTGTGCAAGGAATGCATTATGGTTTAAAAGGGTAGCCGCAAGCACAGCTGACTCTTGCCTTGGAGCAATACTACCTACCGGTACTTAACAGTTGCCCTGAGTTGGACTCAGTACACCCTGAGGCCCCAGATACCCCGAGAGGTTAACTCAAACATAGTCTCACTCTTCATTGGGTCTTGGACTTGCACGGAGGCCCCGCATTGACTGAACTTGCAGGCAGGTGAGATTAGCTCGTCGACAAGGCTTTGTATCCCGTACCAAAGGCAAAGGTATCGGAAAGACAATTTTGCTTCGTGTGTTTTCATACACACAAGGGGCAATCAATTGCCCCACACTCATGAGTCAAAAATTAGTGACTGAAAGTCTCAAATGTAAGCAGATGTTTTATATTGTTGAAAACCAATCCTAATCATTTTCTTGAGGGGCCGACGAGAAACTTTGATCAGTGTGAATTCAATCATTTTTACGTGATTCCTGCACCTGCAGTCCAATCTGGAGAATATTGCATTGTTTTCTGATCAGCCATGCCCGGAGCATACGAGCTGCGGTGTGAGCTGAGGGGCCATGAAGAGGATGTGAGTGATGCAACTTGTCTATCTGGTTTAAGGTAGCCAATTGGCATGTGAGTAGATTGTGAGACCATGCACCCGTTCCCACTTGCCATGAACAAAGACAGCCATTCATCTGAGCACGAGCACAGAGTCCTTGTGTTGCACACTGTCACTGTTCGTCTTGACCACTAACATAATGGAGTACACACATACCAAAATCCTATCATTTTCTGACAACTCAGTGTCAGACACTCTTCAGTTGCGGGATGCAGTAAGCGGTTGCCCTTTTGCTTCAAATTTGTTGGAAGGAACCCTGGCCACCTTGTGTGCGCAACCGCACACACACGCACACACATACACACACACGTACACACGCACGCACACACGCACATGCAACGCACAGGTGCGCGGAGTGCTGGTTTGTGAGTTGGGGATAGTCACAGCATCGCGAGACAAGACCATCAAGATCTGGGTGCAAGATGGACCAGGCTTTACTTGCATCGCTACACTGGTGAGATGTGGGGTGAGGACTGTCCGTTATAAGGCAGGGTAGGATGCAGAGGGGTGTGAAGCTGCGTGTCTGCGTTCATGGACATTCAGGGAAGGAGGCAGAGTCAGCACTGTCAGCACAATCATTTGTTGCACGATGGTGGCCCTCTGGTTGTAAGCAATGGTGCAAATGATGCAAATGTTCGGTTAGCCAATTCCTTGTGTATATGCCTTATGTTTTCACTTGTTGGAAGGGAATTGTGAAATGTATGGTGTGTAAGTATGGAATGGATGGATGTCTATGGAATGGGCCAACTATACGCATATGCCACCGGGCCTTGTCCAAAATTTGATTAATCTCCCTTTCAGGCTGTTGCTTCTGGGCATGTATCAATTAGCACGCCCTCTTGCTCAAGCCTATCTCAAGCCTGCAAGATCCTGCAAGGTTGAGGTCATGTATGTATACTTTTTTTACTGGAATGGGCCAACCCTAGACGTGAGAGGTTGTTGCTGGTCATAGGCACACAGCCTGTGCGTCTTTTGAACCCGGACATATGGCGTACAAGACCTGGAAAGCTTAAGGGCTTAGGCAGCCGTGTTGTGTGGCCATGAAGTAATGTGCGGTGCAAAGTGGGGCACTGTGTGGTGCAAGCTGGCAAGCAGTCACTTACAGAGCTTGTTGAATGTTGACTTTCTGAACCCCACAAGCACAGGGGACGTGCCAACCTTCCCTGCTTGATGAGGGCCTTGCTAGCTTGCTAACAATGGTGCCTTTCCTTAATGCACACAACCTTTTTGGCCAGCGTAGTATTTATTTTCCTTCCTTGTTCCTTTCTCTGTCGTTCCTACTGTGTTAGATGTTCCTAATGTATGGCTTTTCCTGCCTTGCAAGGACCCTAATCTAGGAACAGTTGACACTCGGGTCTCAGGTGTGATGGTGGCTCAGATACTGAGGCTTGATTACACTGTGCTCACAGCTCCTGCCTGTGAGGCTGTGGCAGCTCACGATTGTGGGCCAACAGATGCGAATCATGTTAGAAGCAAAGGGACATTTGATTTGTGTGCTTAGCATTGTGTTGCAGTTCCATCAAGCCTTGAGTGCTCGTGAGCAGGGAGGGAGAGGGAAGGACAGGCTCACAGGGTTGCACCTGCCATGGATGGAAGGCAGCTTGGCTGCTCGTAAATTTTTGTGTTTTTGTCCATGGGCTTTTCTTTTGCCTTGTTACTGCTGTTGCTGCTGTGTGCAGCGGCTGCTGATGCTGCGACCAGGATTACACGTGCACTTTCACTCAGGCTCAGGCTCCACCATGTCTGGGTCTGTGACAGTCAAAGTGTAACAGATGACTCAGCATCACCGTGTGACTCAGTGTAACCGTGCGACTGGCTTGCCGGTGCATTATTCAACATATGCACAGGACCGGCCGATGCCATATCCATTGCATATATTTTACGTCTGGCTCTGTGACGGGCGGGCCGACGCGTGCATGCAACATTCTTCTGCGTAGTTTAAATGCCTCCAGCAGACATGCATGCACCCGTGATATGCCTCAGGTGAAATGGCACGATGCAAGCATGTGATGCATGCGCCAGTGGTGTGCCTCAGGAAGGGAAAGGAAAGGAATGGAAAGGAAAATAAAATAGGAAAGGAAAGGAACAGTACGGAAAAGAAAGGGTTGCATTGCTGTACCTGCTTACAAGGGCAGCATGGCTGGAGCAAGAAAGGTGCTTGTGGCCATGATGTGCCTCGGATGCAAGCATGTGACGCAAGCATGTAACAGTGTGTGCGGGGAGCAGCATGGGCTTTGCCCACTCATCTGCAGTGCGTGTGACACTTTCCCCTATCTGTTTGTGGATTCAGGTGGGGCACTCAGACTACGTCAGCACTCTGGCCTACTTGACCCCAGGCCAAAGCCAAGACTACCCATCCGGTGCCCTGATTTCAGGTGTGTTTGGATGACAGGGTTGGGATTGTGGTCCACGCCTTTCATTTTTGGTGCGCTTGGATGTCAGGGTTGGAATTTGGATGCACGTCTCTGATTTCCAATGCATGTGCTTGGCTACCAGGGCTGTGATTTGAATGCATGCCAGAGGGCCAAACGCGTGCGCTGTCCTCTGTTCCCTGGGCCGCGGTAACTGGTGTCCCTGCTCTCTTTGCACCTTGTGCGCTTGTCGTCATTCTCTGCTGTTGGCTGACATGCAGGCCTCAGATCTTTGCTTTTATGCACAAACGGATGCTTTTACGGCAAAATAGCTTCACGCACACTCTTGCCTGCTGTCAAGCATATGGGTGCTTTAATGCACACACGGCTTTCAGGCGCACCCCTGTCTGCTGTCCAGAGGCTCTCTTGCTCTGTAGGCACAAGCTCTCCAACACACAGACCAGCTTGCCTTAACAGCCATGCATGGGCTTTTCACACACACACACACACACACACACACACACAAACACACACACACACACACACACACACACACACACAGGCTACTTCATTGCAAGCATGGTGGTGTAAACGTGCTTGCCTGCACACATATATAAGTGTGCACAAGCAAGCATGCATTGCGCCAACTTTATTTATTTAATATTTATTTATGGCTTATCACTCCTTGACCTTTGCCTTCCCTGGCATACAGTGGCGCAAAGAGGTGATGATCCAAAGCTCATCTTGAAAGAGCAGTTTTCAAAGAAATACATTGCCAATTTGATGGAAGATGAGTCCCTCGGCCACTCCAAGCTCTTTTATCCTTTTCTTCCCACCACAGGCTCACGGGATACCAGCGTCATAGTCTGGGACCCCACCACTGCCGCCCCCATTGCCAAATTAGAGGGCCACAAGTGGCAGGTTTCCACTGTGCGGGTGACACCGACGGGCAACATTGTGTCAGCGTCCTTGGACAAGTGAGTTGTCCACATGGCATGACTGCAACAGGAGTGCACGCAATTGGATATATTTTAGCAACTGTGAGGTTGGCTTTCACAGGCAACGTTGTGTCAGCGTCCTTGGACAAGTGAGTCGTAAGCCGCCAACATTGCACATGCTACAGAGACACACACAGTTACCTTTTTAAGTGGCAAGCTTACGCTGTGAGGGTCAAAACTGTGTCAGCAGTTTTGGACGAGTGAGTCATCCGCATTGCATGATTGCTACAGCATTGTGCACAATTATGGAACTATGGTTGCAAGCTCATGTTTTGAGAGTTACACTTACGGACAACACCGTGTCAGCGTCCTTGGACATGTGAGTCCTCGACACTGTGTGATTGCACTAGAAGTGCATGCTAGTGTGCAGCTATTTAGTGGGCTTGAGCTTGAAATGGCATCCATGGGCAATATTGTTTCAAAAGTGCAAGTCACAAATGTAGACCTGAACGGAATTGTTTATTGAGGGTTGAATTTATCGATTAAATTGAATGGTGTGAGTGCCACAAGCGCGCGCATGCACGCACGCGCGTGCACACACACACACACACACACACACACACACACACACACACACACCACATGCATGCACACACGTGTGCATGCACAGGACGATCCGGATTTGGAGTGCAGGCCATTGCATTGCAACCTTAGAAGGACACGAAGCTTCTGTGCTGTCTTTAGCTGTTCTTCCTACCGGAGACCTACTGTCTGGATCAGGTCTGTTGTACTCATGTGCCTTCTTACAGGCTTCCAGAAGTGTGTTTTGTGCGTGCGTGCGTGCGTGCGTGTATTCTGCGTGTGTATTATTCGTCTGTGTGCGTGTGCATGTGTGTGTATTCTCTCCCAGAGGTCATGGCAACACACATCTGACTCGTACTCTATCATGCTGCTCCCCTTTGATGCCTAGGTCGTCTGGCCTGAGCCCTTTCGTGCAGCTGCCCTTTGATGCCTTTGTTCTGCTCCACTCTGGTGCCTTGGCTGTCTGGCCTTTGCTCATGTCACACAATGCCGCTGCCCTTCAACGTCATATTTTTGTTTTCTTTTGATGTCTTGGGGCGTGAGCCACATAGCACAGCTGTCCTTTTATTTCTCGGTTGTCTGGCCTTTGCTCATGTCACACAATGCCGCTGCCCTTCGACGTCATATTTTTGTTTTCTTTTGATGTCTTGGGGCGTGAGCCACATAGCACAGCTGTCCTTTTATTTCTCGGTTGTCTGGCCTTTGCTCATGTCACACAATGCCGCTGCCCTTCGACGTCATATTTTTCTTTTCTTTTGATGTCTTGGGGCGTGAGCCACATAGCACTGCTGTCCTTTTATTTCTCGGTTGTCTAGCTTGAGTCCCGTCCTGCTGCTGCCTTTTGGTATTTTCAATGCTGCGCTCAAAATGCCTTGGTTGTCTGGCTTATGCTTGATTGTGTTGCTACCCTTACACGTTTTGCTCAGCTTCACGGGAGGGCCACTTCATTGCCTCTGTTGGATAAGGAGGGGAAGCTCACTACCTTTGGAAAAGGAAAGGAAGCCCACTTCCTCTGTTAGATGAGGAAGCCATGCCCTTTGCCTCTGTCGTTTAAAGAAGAGAGTCCACAGCCTCTGTAGGACGAGGAGCAAACCACTATCTCTGTTGGATGAGGAAGGAAACGTCTCGCTGCCTCTGGTGTATGAGAAAGCAAAGGCCACTGCCTCGGTCGGATAGGAGAGGAAGTGTGACGCAGATGTACCTGCCTAACATGTTTTGTCCTACAAGGGCAGCTTGGCTGAAGCACTGCTCTTGTGGAGTTTGCGCACAACCGTGTAGGCAATGCGATCATCAAGCTGGGATTAAGCTGGGATTGAGCTGGGACCATCTTTTACTGCGGAATTTCCTTGTTGATCGCGGCCTTAGGTTACTGTGGGCACTGTTGCGCTGTCAGTCCTGCGGTGAGGTTGAGTCCTGTTGAGCAGGGATCACCAAGAGTAATGGATCGATGAAGTAATCATTCACGGTGAAAGGTTGGGAATGAAATGTTGGTCCTGTGCTTACGCTTGGCATTTATGTTTGGCAGGGATCGCATGGAGTGCATTGTACATGCTGACATGATGGATGTGCAGGCAATGCCACCATCCAGCACCACGGAAACAAATTGGACAGTTACTGCCCAGTGTGACAAGTTTTCTACTGCGTGAGCTTTTGTTGATGGGTGTATTACCAATGCACCCATTGGTATTGTTCAGGCACAAGCTGAGTGGACTGTACATGCTGTTGTGATGGATGCGCAGGCGATGCAACCATCAAGCAATGGTCAGGCACACGTTGCATGAAAACAAATTCAAAGGGATGTCACATTGATTAGACTGTACATGCTTTTGTCATGGATGTGCAGGCGATGCAACCATCAAGCAATGGTCAGGCACGAGCTGCGTTAAAACCTTCAAAGGGCACACAGACACCGTGAGGTAATGACGTTACGAGGCAGACACTGTGAGGTTATGATGTTGCATGGAAAACGTTGTGAGGCAAAGGTGTTCAAAGACAGAGGTAATGAGGTGATGACAGTTTAAGGCAGATCCAGAAGTGCCAACTTTTGGTGAGCCTTACAGTGCATACAGCCACCGAGAGGGAGCGACCTGCGCAAGCAAGTGAAGCTCGGCAAAAAGGCACCACTCTGCATGAATAACCTTGGAAAATTGGTTGTGCGTGTGCTTGGGTCCTCAAAAGAGGAAAAGAGGGGGCAAACAGGTGAGAAATGGGAAATTTTAGACGAAAGCCATCTGACCCAATTTACCATGAAGTGCGTTGCAGCGGTAAAGCAGAAACCATTGCAAAAGAAAGGGGTCATTTTGTGGTCTGGCTGGGACAAGGTCGAACACATCTGGAGGGGTTTATGGAATTCTCAGTCCTCATCCCTGTTTTCACTCAGGGGCCTCTTCCAGATGAATCTTTGTTTTCTATAAGTATGCATAGATGACCTTTTTTATTATGTTTAAAATGCTGGAAAATTCTGTGTTGATGTTCTGAGATTTTTGTCAGATGTCCTCTACCCTTTGATTTGGCTAATTAAATAACCTGGGCAATTGTAATTCAGAATAAAAAAGTGGAAGGGATTAAAGTAGGAACCAGGAATCTGGTGATATGCCTTTCATCTTGGATGACGATTGCCAAGGTGGTAAAGTTTGAGATTGAGGTCCCTCACCTGTGACACCCCTATGGTAAGCAACTGTGGACGCATTGTTTTTGCAAGGAGATTAATTGTTTTCCGCATTTATTTTTGCAAGGAAGTTGGTTGCAACGCGACACCATGGGAGATTGTGGTGACAACATGAGCATCTGTGCGATTTGTCAGGTTCTTTCAAGAAGATTGAATGACATGCGTCGACGGTGTTAATTGACACATTGGCAGTATTTGTTGGATGACACGTCGGTATTTCTTGAGTGATATGTGCAGATGGTGTGTTTTGACATGTTGGCAGTATTTTTTGGATGACATGTCAGTGTGTAGAACACTGACCGTTGGAATCCGAGCACCCATGTCAGCCCACGCCTGCTGTCGGACGACATGGTGCTGTCATTAGAGCCGTTGCTTTTTGTGCTGCTGGATCCAGAATCTTCAGCATCCAGGGAATCAATCAATTGGTAACCCCTGCTGATAACAGGACTAACGACTGACTGCTTTGGTACCAAAAGATGTTGCAAGATGGTCACTGTCCTGAGAGGTGGCATGCGCCGCCAAGCTCTGTGCAATTGGGCCTTTGAATGGGGTTCCAGCAATGGAAGATGGAAAGGCCAGACGAAAAGGTTGTTCCTGATGCCCAAGCACACGAGTCCTTGGCAGTGCCCCTATGCTCGGCGCTGATATCCACTTCCCTGGCAGTATCCTGTGCTCAGGCAGTGCTCCTGCGCTCAGGCTACGATCCTATTCTCAGGCATAGAGTGCTGCCTGGCAGTGCTCCCCCAATGCGCAGCATTGACGTGCACTTCCCTCAACCACCCAAGCCGTGCAAGCCTTTGAGCTATCACACTAAATTTACACAAAACGCCGAATTCGACACTTTGCTGCTTTCATGCAAGATCAGCGTCAGACACATCACCAACCTGGGAGCACATATAACTTAAACACAGGTCCCTGGCAGTGCTCCCAGGCGTGGCTTCACGCCCCTCCCATGACCTCACTGCTGCAGTCTGGACCCTGCAATGCAAATTTTGATAACCCGGTGTCGCCAGGACTCAGCACTTCACTGTGCCATGCCTGGCATGTATCCCCCTCGTGCAGGCACTGACGTATCCTTATTATTATTATTTTTATCAACGCCATGCCTGGCATGCATCCTTCTCGTGCAAGCACTGACGCATTCTTATTATATTTCTTTTACCAATGCCATGCCTGGCATGCATCCTCCTCGTGCAGGCACTGACGTATCCTTATTATATTGATTCTACCAATGCCATGCCTGGCATGCATCCCCCTCGTGCAGGCACTGACGTGTTCTTATTATATTTTTTTCTACTAATGCCATGCCTGGCATGCATCCCCTTCGTGCAGGCACTGACGTATTCTTTTTGTTTTTTCCACCAATACCATGCCTGGCATGCATCCCCCTTGTGCAGGCACTGGCGTATTCTTATTATATTTGTTTTACCAATGCCATGCCTGGCATGCATCCTCATCGCGCAGGCACTCGCACTGACGTATTTTACCAAACCATGACTTCATCCTCTGTGGCACATTCATCACCAGAGGCCCATGCTGCATCTACTGAGGCCTGTAGGCTCAGGCCTACGCTTCAGGCCCGTGCCTCATCTGTGCTCAGGCCCATACTTTAGGCCCATGCTTCAGGCTTGTGCAGCATTTGTGCTCAGGCCCATGCTTTAGGCCCATGCTTCAGGCCCGTGCCTCATCTGTGCTCAGGCTCATGCTTTAGGCCCATGCTTCAGGCCTGTGCAGCATCCGCGCTCAGGCTCATGCTTCAGGCCCATGCTTTAGGCCCATGATTCATACGTGCTTAGGCCCATGCTTTAGGCCCATGCTTCAGGCCCGTGCCTCATCTGTGCTCAGGCTCATGCTTCAGGCCCATGCTTTAGGCCCATGATTCATACGTGCTTAGGCCCATGCTTCGGACCATGCTTCAGGCCCATGCTTCATACGTGCTCAGGCCCATGCTTCAGGCCCATGCTTTAGGCCCATGCTTCATTTGTGCTCAGGCCCATGCTTCAGGCCCATGCTTTAGGCCCATGATTCATACGTGCTTAGGCCCATGCTTCGGACCATGCTTCAGGCCCATGCTTCATTCGTGCTCAGGCCCATGCTTCAGGCCCATGCTTCAGGCCCATGCTTCATTCGTGCTCAGGCCCATGCTTCAGGCCCATGTTTTAGGCCCATGATTCATACGTGCTTAGGCCCATGCTTCGGACCCATGCTTCAGGCCCGTGCCTCATCTGTGCTCAGGCTCATGCTTTAGGCCCATGCTTCAGGCCTGTGCAGCATCCGTGCTCAGGCCCATGCTTCAGGCCCGTGCTTTAGGCCCATGCTTCATACGTGCTTAGGCCCATGCTTCAGGCCCATGCTTTAGGCCCATGCTTCATTCGTGCTCAGGCCCATGCTTCAGGCCCATGCTTTAGGCCCATGATTCATACGTGCTTAGGCCCATGCTTCGGACCATGCTTCAGGCCCGTGCTTCATACGTGCTCAGGCCCATGCTTCAGGCCCATGCTTTAGGCCCATGATTCATGCGTGCTTAGGCCCATGCTTCAGACCATGCTTCAGGCCCGTGCTGCATCCGTGCTCAGAGGCCTTAATGTACACCTACGCCTTTCTGCCATGTCTGGTCCATCATTCTGCCCATGCTCCATCCTCTTTGCCGCGGATGTGTCATTACATCAAGCAATTCCCAAGTGCTGATTGTGGGCCATTCAACACCTGGAAGTTGCTTGCTTTGATGATGAATCTGCGGCACAGAGGATGGAGTGACCGAGTCTCCATTGGAGTGCCACAGGACAACACATAGGACGACACATAGGACAACACATAGGACAACACATGATGGAGTGCCACAGGATCGCAAGATTCTTCTGCCTGACCTTAGCGGGTCCGGCATCCTACAGGTTACAGGTTACTGAGACGTAAAAGCCTCCAATCAAAGTGACTAATTTCCATCCAGCCATCTGGATCCGACATCCTACTTTGCCTCCCACAACTTCACTGCTATGTGTGGACCTTGCTGAGCGAAATTTATAACCTCATCATGCAAAATCCAGTGCTCAGTCAATCGCCCCATATGCCAAAGCTCTCACTCATGCTAAATTGCCAAATCAAGCACTCTCTCATGCAGGTCCCTGGCAGTGCTCCCAGGTGGGGGCTTTGTGTCCGCCCCCCAAATTTTCACTGTTATGGGGACTAAGGATTTCCCTTGTCCTTCACGACATATATTCAAATTGGAAGTATGTTAATTTTGGAAATACGGAAATTGGTATAAGCTGAGCTATCCCAATCAATCACTACACCGCGTCACATTTATAAGCACAAAGTGTGAAATGCAGTACCCCTCAGGCAAACAGTCTCGATCGTGTATCTCGCCGAATCTCACAATTGTACATGCAGGTCCCTTGCGGTGCTCCCAGGTGTAGGCTTTGTGTCTGCCTCCCACGACTTCACCGCCAAAGTGTGGACACTAAGTGGTGACATAATTGCTGAGCTGTTGGGGCACACAGCGCTGATCTACTCTGTGGCCGCCCTACCCAATGGCCTCATTGCCACAGGTGCGTGTGTGGAAAGGGAAGGCAAGGAGGGGGTTACGTAGCTGTGCCTGCCTACCGGGGCAGCTTTGCTGAAGCACAAGGTGCTCTCTCCACTCCTCAGGAAAGGACAGGAAGGGGGAGGGTTACATAGCCGTACCTGCCTACGGGGGCAGCTTTGCTGAAGCAGGGAAGGTTGCTGATCCAGACCAAGCCATCCTGGGATAGACATGTCAACTGGAAAGGAAGAAGCAAGTGTGTGCAAGGCCCCATGTAGGCAATGCCAGAAGCAAGGAAGCCCAAAGGCCTCGTGGACATATGGGCAAAGTAGGTGTGGCTGTCCCTTAGCCAAAAGCGAGTGTGATGACTGCAACGAGTGCAATGGTCTCACAGGTCGCCACGGGTGATAAAGAACGAGTGCAAGGCCCTCCATTGCCACAGGCAAGGAAATGTGACAGCCATAAGTGTGTGTTTGTGTCGAATGCAGCATTGAACATTTGCGCCAGTGTCCTCGTGTGTGCAGGCCCAGACGCTCATGCAAACCTGTGCTCTGGATGCACAGACATGCAAGTAGCGCGTGTTTGCATGCTCGCATGTGCATGCACATACACAGTCACATATGCATGCACAGACATTCGAGTCACGAGTGTTATGCTTGAGCGCAGAAGTGCAGATTTGTTTGGAAACCCGCATGTGTTCCAGCTTTGTACTAGCATCTGCATGCAGGATTGTTTGAGCATGCATGTGTGTACATGCACATGCTTATCTGCACTCGTGTGTGTACAGGCAGTGAGGACAAGGTACACCACTTCGGACCAGCCTGCCTGAACATGCATGGGTGCTCACACTCACGAGCACTCGTGCACACACACACACACACACACACATACACACAAAACACACACGTGCGCACGCAAAATAAGAAAATAGATGTCCTCACATACATATAGAAATATAGATAGATACATAGCATAGATACATAAATAATTTTTAAATAATTACATAGCATAGATACATAAATATTTTTTAGATAACTACATACACACACAGGTAGTGAGGACAACACTTGCCGCGTATGGAACTCCGCTGGGCAGTGCCTACAGGTACTGCGGTATGATCAGATGCTATCGCCGATATGGAGTATTTGTTACATATTGGGAAGGATGGGGTTGCAACTGCTTTTCAGCAACGTGTGTATGTGTATTTGTGTGTGTGTTTGTAGGGAGGGGGAGGTTGTGTGTTCTGGCACTGCCTGTCAAGAGTAAGTTTGTGATCCTTTATCAATAACCAACAAGCTTCACTTCTGGCTATCTAGCACATCTGTGAATGAGGTTTATGTCCTTGGCAATCTACGACCATGTGGAACTCTGGCCTGCGTTCGTTAGTCATCGATCGCCTCTGTTAAATAAGCGGGGTCTTGCATGGCATCCTCTGCTGGCCATCAAGTAGCACATCAGTGCATGAGATTGGTGCCCTCAGCATTCCACGATTGCAAGGTACTTGGGCCTGCGGGTCATTGAGCGCCTGTGTTTGATGAATGGGGTTTTGTGGGAAGCCCATTGCATTCCATCACCATGTGGCAACTTGACCTGCAGGCGGTCATCATTTTCAGTGCATGTTGTCCATGAAACAGTTTTACCAAGTGCCTGTCCTAACACAGCTTTGACCAAATGGCAACTTGCCTTTCAAGCTGTCAGCATTCATAGTGTGTTGTGTCATGGCGCATCTCTTCGTGTGTGGCATGTTGTGTCCCTGAAACATTTGACCGAATGGCAACCTGCCCTGGAGGCTGTGAGCACATCTTTTTGTTCTTGGCATATTTATCTGAAACATTCCTCGACTGAATGGCAACTTGCCCTGCAGGTCCTTGATCACGTCAGCTGCGTGTGGGATGTGGCTTTTGGAGCGGACGGGGACCTTGTCACTGCGTCCGGGGATTCCGTGGCATATGTGTGGACGGCAGAGGATTCGCGCAAGGTCAGTCTAGCATCCAGGAGCACAATTGTACAGGAAGTGTGGACGGCAGAGGACTTGCGCAAGGTCACATTTTTAGCTCCCATCAAATATTTTGATCACTCCTGTGAAGCCTCTGTGGCTGCAGAAGCCCATGCATGTAGTGTGGCCTTGTGTGTGTATGTGTGTGTGCGTGTGCTCTTTGTGTGTGTGTTGTATGTGTCCAGAACAGGAGGGCATTCTTCAGGCTGTCAATGAGGATTTTGGACAAAAAGCTAGATTGTAGCTGCGCTTTGATACATTGCACTTGGAGTAGCTTGCTTCTTTGCTTTGACACAAAGCGCGTGAGGCGGCTTGGCTTTTGCTAGGACTGCAACAGTTCAATTGAACTTTTGGGTCTGAATTGAATGTCTTTGTATTGCTTAGCTCATCCGGGAGGTCACAAGTGATTCATATTGACCCAGTGCCAATGTGTATGACTTGCACAGTGGCAGGGGATCCAAATGGACCTGAATGCTTCCTACAACAGTGCAGATATAGTATTAGTGGCATGTCGGCAAGGCATTTGCAAGAGCCTTGTTTACAGGCTATTGATCACAGGCAGTTCTACAGACATAACCAGTCATTACATAACCAATTATCACAGGCTATTCATCACAGGTGGCTTTACAGACGTAACCAGACGATGTAAGTAACGCACTGAGTATGCAGCTTTGCACTGATGACAAATGATACCTCGTATTTCATCTCTTAAAAACATAGTAGTATCTGTCGCTCCTGCCTTGCACAATGCAGGCAGCCCCAAATGCACTAGCAGCTAAGGGATACTATACTAATGACATATGACTCATGGTATCATTCTTTGGCATTCCTGCCTTGCACAATGCAGGCAGCCCTAGACACACAAGCAGCCCACGCAGCCACAATGGAGAGCGTAAAGCAGCAGCCTTGTGTTGAATCCTACTGTTTCATGTGTGCCACGCCTGCATCGCACAATGCAGGCAGCCCCAGATGCACAAGCAGTAAAGGGAAATTGTGCTAATGACATGTGACTCATGTTGCAACGTTCTTTGGCATTCCTGCCTTGCACAATGCAGGCAGCCCCAGACACACAAGCAGCCTACGCAGCCACAATGGAGAGCGTAAAGCAGCAGCCTTGTGTTGAATCCTACTGTTTCATGTGTGCCACGCCTGCCTCGCACAGTGCAGGCAGCCCCAGACGCACAAGCAGTAAAGGGAAATTGTGCTAATGACATGTGACTCATGTTGCATCGTTCTTTGGCCTTCCTGCCTTGCACAATGCAGGCAGCCCCAGACACACAAGCAGCCTACGCAGCCACAATGGAGAGCGCAAAGCAGCAGCCTTGTGTTGAATCCTACTGTTTCATGTGTGCCACGCCTGCCTCGCACAATGCAGGCAGCCCCAGACGCACAAGCAGCCTATGCAGCCACGTTGGAGAATCTGAAGCAGCAGCGTGCTGCTGCGGCTGCAGAGGCTGCGGGCGGGCAAGAGCAACAGCAGCAGGCGCTGCCTCCAGGAGTTAAGGTGCGCTATTTGTAGACGATCCTTTTGAGGAGGAGCAGCAGCAGGCGCTGCCTCCAGGAGAATATGTGCTTGTTGCACACATCCTCACAAGGAGGAGAAGCAGCAACAGTACCCGCAGTAGCAGCAGCGGGCGTTGCCTCTGGGAGTGTGCGTGCTTTACTTGTGAAGACCTTTAATTAGGAGGAGCAGCAGCAATAGCACCAGAAAGCGCTTCCTCCAGGAGTGAGGTATGCTGGTTGCAGACGCTTTAATTAATTAAAAAGCAGCAGCAAGCAGCTTTGTATTTGGGCCTGCTGGTAAGCAGGAGCGTAGACATGTGCCTTTGGTCGGGCTGGCAGAAAGCAGGATCGAGAGTGCTTTCCTGAACCTGTCTTTACCTCGTTTCAAGGCAAAACCATGGTTGGAAAGACCCTCAACTATTCAGGAGGAGGAATGTTGCTAGGTAATGGACGTTAAGTCCACTAATTCAAATTTGCTCCTGCTGCTATTTGGAGTTGCGTACTCTGAATGTGCCAGGAGCTAAGGATGGGCAATACAAGTTTGTGAAGGATGGGCAATGCAACTTTGTGGAGGATGTTCTGATGCTCTCTTCAGGTGGAGTAGCCGCATGCCCTGAATGTGCCAGGAGCAAAGGATATGCAATACTGGTTTGTGATGGACGGGCAAGTTTGTTTAACAGCATATGCTCTGATGCTCCTTCAGGTGGAGGAGCCGCATACGCTGAATGTGCCGGGAGCAAAGGATGGGCAATACAAGTTTGTAAAGGAGCAGGGCGGCTCAGTGAATGCGTACTCTTGGAGCATGCAGGAGTGGAAGGTGAGTGGGGCTCACAACAAATGGTGATCACCCAAGCCTGGCTTTGTGAAAGCATGTTGTTCACTTTCATCCCCTTTTCTAGCTCAACGCCTACAGCACGAGCAGGGGTTGAAGTGCCCCCGCTTGTTTACCAGAATGTGGGCCTTCTTGCATGCAGTCCGTATCTAAAGCAGCCTTGCTCTGCGCACGCCATGCTCTGTTTGTGGAAAATTTTGTTTTAGTACGCGATCAGCTGCACTCTGTTTTCAGAAACCTTTGTTCTAACCCTCTTCTCTTTGTGGGAACCAGTGTTCCAGCATCAGTACGTGATCAAGTGGTGAAGGAACTTTTAGCATCGTAGAGTACAAGGTCGTGGTGGAGACAAAGCCAGCCCAGGCGTGGATGTGACATTGGGCTGTGCACTGTGTGTGTTGGGGGGGGGGGGAGGTGGATATGTGTTTCTGTGTGTGTGTTTGTGCACATCTGTGTCGGGGGGGGGGGGGGGGGGGGGGATAGCGCATGTGTGTGTGTTTGTGTTCGTGCACGTGTGTGTGTTGGGGGGCATGGATGTGACATGGGGCCGCGCACATGGTAATTCAGCAAGCTGTCCACAGGATTGTGCCTATGGGTGCTCTGACCACACAAAGGTTGCAATGCACCAGACTGCTGAGGTTCCAGCCTCCAAGGGACCTGACTCTATGGAGTGTTGTTTACTGTGGGACCCATGCAGCTTCGTGTGATCAGTGCAGAGTGTCTGATCAGCAAAGTGTTGTGTGCACAGAATGTCACTCTCATGGCCGCTGTGGGACCCAGTTGGTGAAGTATCAAGGCCATTGTTTACCCAATCAGCTACTCGCCTGTACAGCGGAGTACCCGGAGTACCCGGAGTACCCGATCAGCTACTCACCTGTACAGCGGAGTACCCGGAGTACCCGATCAGCTACTTGCCTGTACAGCGGAGTGCAGTTGGCAAAGTGTCATGTGTTTGGGACACCAGCCTTGTGACTACCGTGGGGCCTGATAGGCAAGGCAAAGCGTCATGACGTGCGGACTCAATCAGCTGAGTGCCTGGGGCCTGTGTAGCATGTGTGGAATTCCAACATGATGGATGCATAGGGGCCTGGTAGGCAAGGCAAAGCGTCATGACATGTGGACCCAATCAGCTAAGTGCCTGGGGCCTGTGTAGTACCTGTATAATTCCAAGATGATGGATGCATTGCATGGACCCAATCAGCTAATTGCCAGGGGCCTGGCAGGCAGGGCACAGCGGCAGCACCTTCATAAAATGCGGATCCAATCGGCTTAGTGCCTGGGGCCCGTGTAGTACGTGCACAATTCCAAGGTGATGGATGCATTGCATGGACCCAATCAGCTAATTGCCAGGGGCCTGGCAGGCAAGGCACAGCGGCGGCACCTTCATAACATGTGGACCCAATCAGCTGAGTGCCTGGGGCCTGTGTAGCATGTGTGAAAATCCAAGATGATGGATGCATTGCATAGACCCAATCAGCTAATTGCCAGGGGCCTGGCAGGCAAGGCACAGCGGCGGCACCTTCATAACATGTGGACTCAATCAGCTTATTGCTCGTGGCCTGTGTAACATGTATGAAATCCCAAACTTGCGGGTGCAGTGGGACCTGATTGGCGAAGTGTCTGGACCTCCTAGTGGCGGGGGTGGGGAAGCGGGAGCCATCAAAAAGGTAGCTGTTTGAAGCTTTGCATTCTGCTTTCTGAAGCTGCTCGTTCCATCATGCTCACGTCCCTGATGTTGCTGCCCGAGCGCACCTTGTTGCACTTTTGCTGGATTATATTCTCATGTCCTCCCTGCCTCCTTCTCACTCCTCCAATGTTCACATCCTTGTTATTGCTGTATGAGCACATTCTGTTGCATTTCTGATGAATTTGTTATGCGCATGCCTCCCCTTGCTCCTTGTTGCTCCCCCAGCTGTACCAAGTCAGGCTATCATTTCCCTACTCCCGCATATATTTTTCTTTTTTTTGTTTCCTCTGGTGTCACTTCTTGTGTCTCTTCCTGCTCCCTCTCTGTCCTCCAGCTGCACCGAGGCAAGGAGTATGACTACGTCATTGATGTGGATGTTGCGGTGGGTGACAGGAATTTCCGGCTTTCATTAATGCCAGGAATGGTTGCGACATTGGTTCCCTGTAATAATTAAAAAAAGAGAAAAAAGGGTTCTGTTTGAGGGCCGAGCCCATGGTCCCAAGCAAACAACTAGAAATTGGCTGCCTGGCCTGTTGCAGCCCTTACAGGCCCTTGAGCTAGAAGACACAACAGAAAGACCTGTAGTTCCCTTGCACCCGAAAAATGGAAAGTATGGGCAAGCATTAATATACTAGCAGTACCCGCAATTACAGCTTCAATCATGCTACCATCAGCGGTACACAAATCTCCCTCTTTGGAGGGTTCTCACATTATATCTGCATTTGGTGGGATGTTGATGCCTTGACTCTGTTTGTGTTATTATGGGCATGCCACGAAATCCATTGATTAATGCCAGGAGGGCAAGCTTCATCTCTCGCTTAGTGTCCGGAGGGCGAGCTTTAATTTCTTGATTAGTGCCAGGAGGGCAAGCTTTGTTTTTTATTAGTGTCAGGAGGGCGAGCTTCATCTCTCGATTAGAGTCCGGAGGGCGAGCTTTATTTCTTGCCTTGATACCATCTGCCAAGCAATGTCATCCAATGTGCTGTGTGCAGTGCATCCCTTGTGATTGCAAACGTGCTGCCCACAAGCGTGCTGCCTACAAGCTTACTGCCCCAGAATGCGATTTCTACTTGCCTTTGTCACAGCAACGCTTTTTTGCTGCTTAGCCTGCTGTGCTTCTGAAGCTTGCTCCAAATGACTCTGGTGCCCCTGTGCTGCTAATCCTGTTGTGCTTGCTGACCCTGGTTCCCCTCTGCTGTCCACTCCGCTGTGCTTTTGGAGCTGGCTCCAATGACCCCGGTAACTTTGCTGTTCCCTACAACGGTCGCTGTTCTCCATTCTGCATGGACTCCGTGAAGGATGGTGCCCCTCCTCTGAAGCTAGCCCTGAATCGAGATGACAACCCGTACCTTGTGGCGGATGCGTTTATGGCAGAGCATGATTTGCCTACCACCTACAAGGACCAGGTGTGGTTGTATGCAGTGTGCTTGGCAAGGCGCGGTGTGCCAGGCGTGATGCAAGGCGTGGTGGCGAGGCGTGGTACCAGGTGTGGTTGTGTGCGGCGTGCTTGGCAAGGGGCGGTGTGCAACCTGCTTTTTACACCTGCACGGAGCAGGTGTGATAGTCTTGCGAGGTGTCTGGGGACTCTGTACTCTCTGCCTGTTTTCTCCTGCAAGGACCAGGTGTGATTGTGTGCAGTGTGGATACTATTGGATTTTATTGAGGAGCAGCCCCCAAACATCTCAGATAAAACGGAGCCTCCTGTGGAGAACAAATCTTTCTAACCATAACCTTTCAACAAGGCCCTATCCACATAAACAACCAGGAGACATCTCAGATCAAATGGAGTCTCGTGTGGAAAACAAATCTTTCTAACCATAACCTTTCAACAAGGCCCTATCCACATAAACAACCAGGAGACATCTCAGATCAAATGGAGCCTCCTGTGGAAAACAAATCTTTCTAACCATAACCTTTCAACAAGGCCCTATCCACATAAACAACCAGGAAACATCTCAGATCAAATGGAGCCTCCTGTGGAAAACAGCTGTGGTGGGGCCCTTCCTTTCAGGACAGGTGACCATTCCTTAATGCACGCGGCCGGACTTGGCAAGTCTTTCTTTTCTTCTTCTGGAAAACAAATCGTTCTAACCATAACCCTTCAACAAGGCCCTATCCACATAAACCGAGCCTCCTCCATAGGCTCGGCGAGCCTTTTTGAAAAATTGAGACACCTTATTTACCCATGACTAAAGATGTGGGATGGCTCCTGGAGTCAGGGAGCTTTTCCTCAATGCACACTCCCTTTCTTTGGCTGGCGTAGCCTGCTCTTGTTTTTTGTGCTGTGGCATGGCTCCTGGATTCCTCATCAGACCATACATTTTCCACATCCATTTCCAGATATATCCAGGAAATATATGGATTCCATATGACCTATGACCTGTGCGCAATATGCTCCTGATAGTAGATGAGTTGTGTTAGTATACCCAAGGCATGTGCCCGTGCTCCCCAAACAGGATTTCGAACCTGAATACTTTTGTGCTTACGATGTGAAGTTGTGCACTCAACAACGCATCGCATGCCCGGCACTGCTAAGGGTCATACAATGAAGAGTTACTTTTATGCATACAATGTGAAGTTGTGCACTCAACAACGCATTGCATGCCCGGCACTGCTGAGGGTCATAGAGTGTAAAGTTACTTTTGTGCATACGATGTGAAGTTGTGCACTCAATAACGCATTGCATGCCCGGCACTGCTGAGGGTCATACAGTGTAAAGTTACTTTTGTGCATACGATGTGAAGTTGTGCACTCAATAACGCATTGCATGCCTGGCACTGCTAAGGGTCATAGAGTGTAAAGTTACTTTTGTGCATACGATGTGAAGTTGTGCCATCAATAATGCCTCACATGCCTCGCATTGCCTATAGGGTCATGCCTGGTCACTCATTTTTTCTTATTGCGAGTTCAAACAAATCAGGTTCAGCTTGATTGTTGGGCTTGGTTAAGAAGACAGGGTCATGCCAGGTCACTCAATTTTTCTTATTGCGAGTTCAAACAAATCAGGTTCAGCTTGATTGTTGGGCTTGGTTAAGAAGACAATGTGCAGCCTGCTGCATCACACTTTGACACACACACACACACATGTGCGTACCCACACAAGCAGTGCAGGCAAGCAGCTCAGACACAAAAGCACTCTTTTGTCTTGCAACCATCATAGCAGCCATGTCTTTGACTTTGTCTTGCAACATCGTAGCAGCGCCGAAGCAAGCACTCTGCCTCGCAACTATCCTAGTTTTGAACTGTGACACCTCTGGTTGTGTGAAACATAAATCTTAATATGTATGTACGTTTATATCCGTATGTATGTTTGAATTTGTGTATGTATGTATGTATGTATGTATGTATGTATGTATGTATGTATGTATGTATGTATGTATGTATGTGTGTATGTATGTATGTATATATGTATATATGTATGATCAGTGCTGCTCTTTCTAGCATTTGCTGTCAATATTAGGCATGGAGACGTAATTGAGTTAAAGCTTGAATTAAACCTTTTGATCGTGCTCCCTTTTGTTTTCAAGTACCATTCTCTGATTAGGAAGTTTATTGTGGTCAATACCCGCAGATTGTGCAATTCATCTTGGCCAACACCTCGCTGAAACAAGCGGGTCCCAGCTTAGATGACATACCCATCACCGGCGGAGCGTTTGACCCATTCACCGGTAAGCTCAATGTGCACCCACATGTTAGCAGTTTTGGCTAAGTCCAGGTGACACACCCATCACTGGCAGAGTGCTCGACCCTTTTATGGGTGTAGCCACACATGTGGTGAGCCCAATTTGCACTGTGTTTATGCAATCATGACAAATGGCCTCACTGGTGTAGAGTACGGCTACTTCAATGGTATTTTCATCCATTGGCTCATTCAATGGCACATGCATTACCAGGCTCATTCAGTGGCACATGGACTACCTGGCACATGCATGACCTGGAACTGGCTCACTCTCTGTCACAACTTACTGTCACAGAGTTTGACCCATTTACTATTTCATGCAACCCACACGGCCTACTAATAGCACTGTGCTACTGGCAGACACTCCATTGCTGATCATCTTGCATTGCATATGTCACACATTCTCTGCTATGCGTGTGAGGCGCTCCTGCCCCTGACTCACATCGAACCTCTGACTTTCGCATTCTCTGCTGTGCACAAGAGGCGCTCCAGCCCCTAACTGCCATGCACCCTAATACTAACATACTTTGTCGTGCACAGGAAGCGCTCTTGCCCCGAAGTCTCGCGTATCCTAACACCAACATACTCTGTCGTGCACAGGAGACGCATCTGCCCCTAACTCTCATGCACCCACACGTAAACATACTCTGTCGTGCACATGAGGCGTTTCTGCCCTTGGTTCTCACACACCCCTAGAACCGTTTACATCTAACTCTCACATGCTCTGCTGCGCAAAGTAGGTGCCCCTGCCCCTAACTCTCACATACCCATCATGAGCCTTTCAACTCTGTCATGCGCTGCTTGGCGGTGGCGCTCCTGCCCCTAATTCTTGCACACATACCCCTCACATGTCCTAACTCTCATTTCTAGCTTTCACGTTCTCTGCTGCACACAGGAGGTGCCCCTGCCCCCAAACCTACCTTCCACCATGCCCCTCAGTCTGTATACTTGGTCTTTGACAACCTTCCCCCAGTTGACAAGCTCACAGCCAAGGTGTGTGTCTCCTACCTCCAACCTTGGACACTTTTCCTCCCTTTGATAAGCAGACAGCTATGATGTGTGTTTCATATTCATGTATTTGGCCTTTAAAATGTTTTCCCCTTGACACAAGCTCACTGTCTAGGTGCGTGTCTCCTGCCTTTAAACCTGGTTCTGAAAACCCGTTTTGAAGCAGGACATGCTTGAAGCCAAGCTGGGTTCTTGCAGTCATCAAAATCGTATTTTTCTATAACATGCGGATGGCCTTTTGGGATATGTGGATGTGTTGTCTTAAAGCTGGGTGTCCTTTAAGAGTTTTTTTTACAAGGAAACTCTTGCAGTCATGTTATGTGATGCACCTTGGGTGTGTGGGCAAAAGCCCTGTGGCTCACAAACCTGGAATATGTAGAGAAATCACAATGTCGAGGTGTAGTGAAGAATTTGGCACTTTATTTTGAATGGAGGCAAAGTATTAACAAATGAATTGAAACACACAATCGTTCTCAAGACAAAACACGTAACGGACCTGGAAGGACTTAGGATTGTGCGTGGGTTCCCCACAGTGCAACATCAAGACTCTGTGAGAGCCC